>CABHPH010144565.1:0-15043 GCA_902168325.1 Peromyscus nudipes
TTTTTTTTAAAGATAAATGTAAAATATTCTGTTTTAGTATTTATTTATTTTTTTGTACTTGGCTTTTTAGGTAGCCCCAAGGAACAATATTATTCAGTAGTTGAGAAAAGCAGTAAGGAATTCAGTCTGAGATTCTGAAAGGAAAGGGCAGCAGGAGGAGGCTGGGACAGGAACGTAGGAGTTGACAGTTGTTCCTGGAACTGGTGGGGCTTGAGTGAACGTTCCAAGTGTCTGGGCAGTGAGTAGATGACTTACTTTCTCACCTCTGCTGGACATCTGAACTACTTAGGAAGCCTATGGAAAAAAAAATCAATGCCTGTGGTCTAGAAACTTCATCTTTTTTCCCTCATTGTCTCTGGCACTTGGCACAGGCCCTGCTGTGTAATGAAGACTTAGTAAGTGTTTGTTGAGTGAATGAAGGGTTGAATGGATTAGCTTAATGCGTCATTGCTCTTGACAGTTTTGATTGAGCTGTATTTGCACGGGGAAATGTTCCTGCCTTTCAAAATTAGTTTTTGAGGTAAAGGCCTAGGTTTGTAGAGGATGCTGGAAGCATGGTATGGCGTGGGAGTGGGAGATCACTCAAACAGCTAGTTTACATAGTGTGAAACCGCCTGCTCCCTCCATTCACTCATTAATGCATTTACTTACTTAACAGATGTGTTGTATTTGGTGTGGGCTTGACATTCTTAGACACTGCAAGTCAAAGATGCCCTACACAGTGATCCTAGAAGATATGGTTCAGACCCCTGTACCACCAGGATGCCCTGGGGACATGCAGCACTCCTAAATTAGAAAGCTGTTGGATTGGTGGCCTTACCCCTGCTTTCCTGCAAATTTCGAGCGGCTATTTCTTCTGACTAATGTTCTACCCAGGACAGCAACTGCACCATCCCCCAGCCTGCTGTCCACAAAAGTTAAATCTACCCTTGTCTGAAGACACATTGACCTCAAGCAAATAGTCAGGGCATCAGCTGCACCATCAAGCAAGCTCCACTTGCATGGCTGCCTGCAGAGGTAATTTCTAGGCCCAGCAAGTGACTTTATGGGGCCCACGAGGAAAGTTATTTTCCTAGAAAAGTCCCAGCTCACATGAGCTTTGTCAAACTCCCTATGTTTGTCTACTCCCAGCTGTGAAGAAGAGCAGAAGCTCTCACGAACAGCTTCCTTTCGCTTGTTTCCCCTCCTACACTTCTAGGAACTTGGCAATGGCCTTGTCTTTGCAGAGGTAGAAGCCGAGGCTCAGGGACTACAGGTGTGGAGACAAGTCACGGCAGATTCAGCTGGAGGTCCAATTGGCTTTTATTTGTGGTTCATTAACCAAACAGCTTCTGGTGACAAAATAGAAGGAGTCACCAGTGAGCAGTGGCAGACAGTAGGCTCCATAAGGTGGAAACAATGGGAATCTGGGGGACATCAGGTTGGTTCAGGTTATTTATATTTTTGTGACAAGTGAATCCTGGGGTGCTTCATACGATATGAAGGCAGGTAGATTGAAATTTTCTTTTAGGAGAAACAGACCTAACAGAAATCTACTTGCTTCCTTAGCATGATTGATTGCATTCTGGTTTGATTAGGATTACTGGTGCCTAGTGTGGATGCTCAGTTCAAAATGGTGACCTCCCATAAACTCTAGTTAACACAAGTAACAGGCCCAACTTCACCCAGATAGTGGAGGAGCTGGGATTGGGATCCTGGATGGAATGAGTCAAGGGTCTACTTTACATTCCAACTGCAGAGATTATTTTCAGAGCAACAGACACCTAGAGTCAAGAGTAACACTAGCATTCACCTGGCCCAGAGGTTTCCAGATGTATCCTAGCTGGCCCTGCCACTTGGAAGCTTACTGGACATGCAAGGGGTAGAGAAATTGATGTGATGTAGAAGTTCATGCAACCACTTCCACATTGGAGCAAGTCATTCAGGGCAGCATGATTCTGTGTTCCTGGTCCACAGTCACTCATTTGTGGCTCAGAATAATCTTGGTCATATTCCATTTAAGCTGAGAGGTGTGTTTTGCGACAGTAATTAGTCCTCACCTCTACTTTAAGGGGCAGGGGAGCTAAGGAACTCAAGGAGTAAAGGAAGAGGGTGGAAGCCAAGCTGGCCAGTTAGCTGGTGTTACAGATATAGGTCTTCTGCTAGTATCTTCTGCTCCTGGCCCTTGACGTGTTTTAGGATATGTAAAGGTTCAAAGGTTTCCCTGGACTTTGGGTATTTGAAGCCTGTTGTGAAAAGCAAGTTGCCTTTCTGGAAATGAATGACACTTTGGGAGGTCTAAACACAGAGACTGAGGAGCAGAGCAAGGGCATGAAAGAAGTTTGAGGTCCAAGGAGGAGAATTTCCGGTAGGTAGACTGCTCTGGTGACCTTTAAGCACAGGAAGGTGTCTAGTTGCTGGCTTGTTTGTCTCTTAGCTAGAAAGACTTATCTTTTCAGTGCTGGGACTTCATGCCTGCTAGGCAAGTGCTCTATCACTGAACTACACCCACAGGTCCCTAGAAATGTTCTTAATCCCAGAAAAGGGTATACTTGGTTTCAATTTTGTTTAACATTGGCAAGAGGAAGGAGAAAAGACTGGATAAGACAGAGAACACAAAAGGAGCTAAAGATTGGACCAAGATATGTCTAGAGTCAGTTAAGCCTCCTGTAAGGATCCCCAGTTGTACTGGCTAAACTACTGTTTTTGAAGGTTGCTATGCACCCATTGTTTGCATTTCCAAGCATGTCAATAAGGCAAGAGATCTTGGGAAATGAAGGTAATGGATGCCTGCCACATTCTTCATGATTTGGTCCTGGAAACCTGACAGGGGTGACTTGTGGATGAAGAAAGAACAGACACATATACAGAAAAGCTGGGATTGAATGGGTTGTGCTTGCTCTGACAGGGGGCACCTATTTCACAACCCTGGAACTCAGCGAGCTTATTATGTACAGCATAAGGAGGAGGGATTAGCTAGTCTGCATGGAAGGTCTCTGTAGGAGAGCAGTCTCAGGCTATAAATGTCAGGGAGGAGTATGTGCAGTCAGTCAGCATTCACACAAGAACCAGAGCAAGGCTTTGCTATGTCCTGGAATCTGACCTGGGGAAGGCTTTGCCATGGGTCTGAGGCATCGGCATCCTTGACATGGCCATGCTAATGTCAACAACATGTGTTCACTCAGGACTTCATTGACTCCCTGGAGATGCCTCACAGAGTCTTGATTACAAACATCCCAGAGTCTCCCTCTGCAGATATCATGGTTGAGTGTATCTGGGGCTACTCCCAGAGTCAGGATTATTAATTATCTGTCTACATAATTCTGATGTATAACCAGGTTCAGAGTTAATGGCATAGTTTTGCCTTTTTGCATTTAAGGAAACTGAAGCTTGGGGATTATAGTGCTCAGCCCAACACATCACTAGGCCCCTTCATACTTGAGATGAGGGTAGAAGCACAGTCTTGTGACCCACTAGAGTGGTTTTTTCACAAATATGCTTTCTTCCTGCAGAAAACACCTAACATAGCCTCACTTCTGGGACAATGGCTCCCAAAAGAGCTCTCTGTTTTTTTATCCGCCCCTCACAGCCTTAAAGATGTGTGGCAGCTCAATGTGAAACCTGGAAGAAAACAAAGGCAGTACACCTTCAAGATAAGGTGTAGGAAAGGGCTCGTTTGCCTAGGAATACAAGCAAACAATTAATGAGCAAGACCCCACAAACAGCTAGACATGGGATGGGAGACTTCCCTAGGAGTTCTTGGTTAGGGGTGTCTATGAACTTCCCAAAACAGTATGGGCAATTGACACTGTCCTTGGTGGTCTTCCAAGACTTGAAAGTAAGACCACACACTGCAAACACAGGACTTGGAGGAATCGAGCTGGCACTGACCTGTAAACTTCCTACCTGAAGACTAATTCTCATAGTATCTGATGGTGTTATGCAAGCTGCCTAGGAAAAAGCAATCAATATTCCTACCCAGCTGTAAAAAGTCTATGAACCACAGCAATGGCCATCCTGGCACACTATCATGGTACAGTATCGACACTTTGATCTTTGGCATCACCAACAGTTTTCTTAATTGGACTTAAGGCCCCAATCAATAGGAAGGAATTCTTGTCTGGTACTGTGACCCTAAGCTAGCTGATAAGGTCATGGACCCTACAGGAGATTCTACTACTGCCACTTTCCAAACCAGTGTAATTGTAACTGCTTTCTGAGTGTGTGTCTGTGTGCCTGGAAAGTGTAATTCTCACCCTCATCAAAGAAGCTTCTTTCTGCAACAGATGTAAACTATTACAGAAATCCACAACTGACCAAATGCGGAGAACAACTGACTGTGAGGGTTCCCATTTCCCTGCATCCTCAACAGCATTTGTTCCCAAACCCCAACTGATACGTCTATAATACAACCTCTACATGTAAGGTCTAGGGAACATCATGGAAGGAGGGGCAGAAAGAGTGTAAGAGTCAGAGGACCAGGAAATCTGCTGAGACAGTGTCTTCTACATATGACAGGAAGCTGCACCCATGAAATCTGAACAAGGTGATTGCCTGCACAGGACCTGAATAATGACAACACCAATTGTCAACATGGATGGGGGAGATCTCACAAGGTCTCACAGAGCTACAGGTAACCAATGGCGGCTGAGAAAGGGAGAATCAATGTTGTCTAGGGAACAAGCTACCCTGGTAGGTTATCTAATCCCAAGTGGTCATCCCTAAACACATCATATACATATAAGCAACATTAATTTGGACTCAGTAGGCTGTGTGTGTGTGTGTGTGTGTGTGTGTGTGTGTGTGTGTGTGTGTGTGTGTGTTTGGCGGGACAATCAGGAGGAGCTGGTTGGGGAGAGAGAAGGGTGGAAATGATGTCAATGCAGCATTCATGAATAAAATCCTCAAAACACTTTAAAATAAAATTTTTTACAATGAGTATCATGGTTTAACTTCAAATTATGCTACAGAACTACAGACAAAGACAGCTTGGTATTAAAACAAAGAAGTAGACCAATGGGACAGAAGACAGGATCCAAAACTAAACCATTAAAGCTACAGCCACCTAATTTTTGACAAAGGTAACAAAAACATGCAGTGGACAAAGCCTAACCAACAAATGGAGCTGGCCACCCTGGATCACCACCCACAGAAGAATGAAACTGGACCCACATCTTTTACCCTTTATAAAAAACCAACTTGAAGTGGATCCAAGATATTAGTTTAAAGCCCAAAGACGAAACTGCTAGAAGCAGACAGGGAGTGCCCTTCAAAATGTTTGTGTAGGCAAGAACTCTCTGGACAGAAGTGCAGTGGCACAAGAGCCGGCCCACAGAGCAAACAGACAGGCTACCTGAAATTAAAGTTTCCACACAGCAAATGAAACTGTCGGCAGCAAAAAGAGCCAGCAGAGTGGCAGAAATCTTCTGCAGCCAGACCTCAGATAGGGGCTGACGGCCAGAACCTAGAAAGAGCCCCAGAAATGAAAAAGCAAAGGAACAAAACTGTCCATCAACCAATGAACTAGTGAAGCCAACTGTCAAGTTATCAAAAGGAAAAACACGAATGGCCGATAAGTACTTACAAATGTTTTCAACATCCCTAGTCCCTGGGGGAAATGCAACTATTTTGAGATACCACCTCACCCCAGTCAGAATGACTATCACTAAGAAATCTAAGAACAAATGTTAAAGCAGATGTGGGGAAAGAAGAGCCCTTATGCACTGATGTGTGTAATTTAATACAGCCATTGGGGAGATCAGTGTAGAGGTTCCTCAGAAAACTAAAAATAGATCTACCATACAACCCAGTTATCCCACTCCTGGGCATGCGCACAGGACTCTGTATCTTACCACAGAAACACTTGCACATCCATGATTATTATTGCTGCATTTACAATAGAATGTCAAACCAGCCTAGATGTCCATCAACAGATGAATGGATAATGAAAATATGGAATAAACATACAATGGGTTATTATTCAGCTGTGGAAAAAAGTGAAATCATGGAATTTGTAGAAAAATGGGTGGATGTGGAAAGTATATTAAACAAGGTGACTCCAATTCAGAAAGACAAAACCCCCATGTTCTCCCTCACACATGACCCTAGCCTGCAATGTATGTGTATATGTAAACAAGTGTAACTGTGGGGAATGTCTAAAAATCTGGAAAGGAGACCAAGGGAGGAAGATATTAGATGATGAGGAAGGATGGAGGGTGCGCAGAGGACACAATGGGGCCTGAACAATAAAAGAAGCTGGGGGGAGAGGCTACAGAAAGGGACCAGAGGTAACAGGGGATTGGGGGAATGGGGGAAGGGAGAAGCACAAAATACATCATATGGTGGTATCTAGCATATTCCATGCTGATTTTGAAAGTCTGCGTTAAAAAAAGAGTGTCATGCCAGTGGCTTTGCATCAAGGGCTTTCGTGTCCTTCTCTTGGGTCTCAGTTGGCCTCAGGCACCTGACCTCATGCTAGAGTTCTGCCCACCAGTGAGGTAAGTGATAGCCTTCTAGACAGAGAAGCATTTTTTTTTTTAAGAGAAAATCCTTTCTAGATCTTTACGGCTCTTAGGATCCAATGGTCCCTTTTGTTCTTGGACAAAGAGGATTCACTGATAAGCACTTTTGATTTTAAATTTTAGAGTAAGCAGTTGACAGCTACCATCAGCCATTTGCCGTGCACTTTCTATTGTCTTTGCTTTACCAACAAAATGACCCTTCAGCATTTCCAGCTGCAGCCAATTACAGCTGACTCTGTACCGCTCTGGAAAAGCCAGCAAATGCCAGGACCAAGTTTCTGCTTACTCACCAGTGACCTTTTCCCTTGAGTCCTCCATGTTGCTGCCAAGGACTTCCTGGACAGCAAGCCAGACCCTTGCTATTTACTACTCCTGTTGGCTCCTGCTGTATACAGCACAAAGCCCACCCTGTTCCCATCCCTCCTAACCCACTTCCTTCTACCCCTGCTTTCAGGCCTGCGCTTGCCCCTGTATCTCCAGCAGCAGAGGCAGTTAGTGATTTGAGGGGTGGGGTATGCAGTTGCAAAGCAGACTTTGAAGTAGCACTGTATTGCAGGGAAAGACTGGACCCCGAGGGCAAAAGAAAAACAACAGCAATTCTATTTCCTAGACAGAACATTGTGTATATCTGTATTCCCTGAGAAGTCTCCACTGGGTGGCTTCTGAATTCTGCTCACTGATGCTCAATAATATCACATGCTCTGGTTCTCTTGATGTCACTTGTCTCTTTGCAGCCAGACTGGCAGCTGTCCAGTTGTATTTCCTTCTGTCTTCACATCTAGCAAAGCTCAGACTCAAATCAGTTCTTCATCAGCATTAGCTGAACAAATGAAAATTTACTTACCATGGCAAGATTATGTTGTTACTTCTCTGCGCTGGGGGAGAAGAGAGCTGACCTTGGGTTTGTGACCTTTGTTGCATTTAGAGACCAAGATGAGCAGTAAAGGTGGCCTTGGTAACAAGCCACTGGCTCTGAATGTCTTCTGAGTCCTTCTCTCCCTCGCAGTTGGGGCTGCATTTTGCTTTTTGTTCACTAGGGTTTGGGTACAGTATGGCTGGTGAGCTGGGTCTATGTTTCTGGGAGTTCTGCATATGCTGGACTCCCTGTTGCTTAAGCCTTATCTCAGATGGCTTCCTGTAGTTCCTGGTTCTGTTGAAGAAGATGCAGTACATCATTGTCTATGCAACCAAGGTCTAGTATTACTCATCTTCTACTATGGACTTTGCATTATGGAGGACTGCCATCATCAAATACCAGAAACTGTGTGTCTTAAGCAACAAACATCTGCTGCCTCACAATCCAGGAGGCAGGAAACCCATGTTGGGGCATAACCCAGTAGTCAGAGTGCTTAGCCAACACATAAGAAGTCCTGCCTTTGATTCCCAGCACCACACAAACCAGGCATGATGGCCCATAACCTGTAATCCTGATAATATAGAGGTGGAGGCAGAAGGATCAGAAGTTCAGGGTCATACTGAGCTACACAGAGAGTTTGAGGCCAGCTTGGGCTACATGAGACGGGTCTCAAAGTGAAAATCTGAGATGAGAGTGTCATCAGGCTTAGTTTGTCCTGAGACATATGGCTGTCTTTCTTCCTCCTAGGTCCTCACATCTCTTCTCTCTGAGTGCACCTGTGTCCTAATCTCAACTCCTTTTTTCTAACCAGTTTTATTTTTAAAATAATACAGTATAAATTTTTGACTTCTTTTTATTCAATTCTATGAATTTTATTTTATTTTTATTTTTGCATTTTTTCTTATTTTTCCTTTTATTGAAAATATATTCTTTTTTCACATGCTATATCCTGATTACAGTTTCTATTCTCTCTACTCCTCCCAGTTCCTCTGCAACCCCTGCTCCCAATCCAGATCCACTCCCTTTCTGTCTCTCATTAGAAAAGAAGAGGCTTCTAAGAGATAATATTAAAGTATAGCAAAATAAAATATAATGAGAAAAAATATCAAAGTTGGACAAGACAAACAAAGAGAAGGAAAAGAGCCCAAGAGAAGGCACATGAATCAGAGACCCACTCATTCACACACTCAGGAATCCCATAAAAACACTAAACTGGAAGCCAGAATATATACACAGACGACCTGGTGCAGACCTGTGCAAGCCCTGTGCATGCTGCTTCAGTCTCTGAGTTCATATGAGCTTTGCTCAGCTGATTTAGAAGGCCTTGTGTTCTTGTGCCCTCCATCCCCTCTGTCCTCTCTTCTGGGGGGTTCCCTATAATCTCAACTCCTCATAGGAATGCTGACCACATTGATTAAAGCCCATCTTGTTTTGTTTTTGAGACGGGGTCTCACTATGTAGCTGTCCTGGAACTCACAGAGATCCACCTGCCTCTGCCTCCTGGGTGCTGGGATTAAAGGCGTGCTTCACCACAGCCTGGTTTAAGGCCCATCTTAATGATCTCAAGTTAACACTTTGAAAACCTTATCTTCAAATACTCCCGTGTATTGGGGATAGGACTTGGACATGAGTTTGGGGAGAATGAATTTCAGTCCCTATAGACCAGTAGGCTTTTCTCATTGTTTCCATGGTAATACGCTGTGCTGCATTGAGCATCCTTGTGCATTTCTCTGGTACACACAGTGCATGTGACCTAGTATAGACCTAGTACGACAGGGCAGGTAGGGTGAAGCCAAGTGTTAGGTTGCTAATGTAAAGAAATGGATTTTCTAGTAGGTTTCAGCAAAATTGCCACCCATTTGAGGCCAGCTTAGGCTATAAGTGAGATTGTCTCAAAAGGCAACAAAAGGAAATGGAATGTCAATGTGCCTGTATATTCTAGTTTCCCAGATGGGTATGTGACCCCACCCTTTCTTTTCTCTGCAATATGGTATGGCTTTCCCTTACCAGCACTCATATTAGTACTTGGTACCTTTGTGTGTATGTGTGTGTGTGTGTGTGTGTGTGTGTGTGTGTGTGTATGTGACCATCCTATGTGTGCAGGTGCCTTTGGCACTGCCCATCTTGTTTTTGGAGACAGAGTTTCAAACTAGCCTGGAGCTTACCAAGAAGGCTAGGCTGGCCAGCCAGGGAACCCAAGGAATCCTTCCTTCTCAGCCTCCCCAGGACTGACCACACAGGACTTTTTTCCAGGTTATAGTACAAAATGGCTAGGAAGTCACAGCAGCAGGAGCTTGAAGGAATTGGTCATACCATATCCATACTTGGAAGGAGAGAGCAATGAATGAATGCAGGCTTGCTAGTCATCAGCTCACTCTCCCTCCTTTTTCCTATGCAGCTAAGAATCCCTTGGTTAGGGAATGGTGCCACCCACAGTGGATGGGTCTTCCTACATTAATGAACATAATCAAGATAATTACCCATCCACAGGCTGACCTGATCTAGACAGTCCTTCACTGAGACACCCTTCCCAGCAGATTCTAGAATGTGTCATGTTGACAATAAAACTAAGAATTATACCAATTAGCCCTTATCAGATTTTGATTCATTTATTTATTGTCAATCTGATTATTGTAAAAAAAATTTACAGAGGAAGAATAATTTTCCTTCCATGATCTGGCCTCAACTCTTGGATTCTGTTTTTGGAAGCAGCCACTGTTTTCTATTGTAGCTGGTCTGACAATTCTCTATGTGGAATCTGGATGTTAGCTTGTTGCAAATATACCATATTATAAGCATTTCTGCATGTTATTATAAAACTTCCCGAGTATTTTTTAATTAGTTTTTATTTATTATTGTGTGTGTAACTTGTGTACGTGAGTGCAGGTGTGATTATGTCACAGCTAGCTTGTGAAGGTCAGGAGACAACTTGTGGGAGTCAGCTCTCTCCTTCGGTGGGCTCCAGGGATTGAACTTAGGTCATCAGGCTTGGGTAGCAAGTGCTTTTACCCACTAAGGCTTAGTGACCAATCCATCTCATCGGTCCCTAAGAATTGTTTTTAATGTCTGTACAAGTCCGTGGATGGGAGTAACATGGATTCATGAAATAGTCCCCAAATGTTTGAGCACTTGGTTAATGGGTCATTGATGAAAAATAACTCTAGGAAAAATGGAAAATACAGCTACAGTAAGGCATCCATTCCCTCAGTGACAGTCAACATTTCACCATATTTCTAGTTTTTGTTTTTTTAAATTTTTATTTTTGGTTGTTCTTTTAGAGAAACATTTCTTTTTACAGAAGTTTAATACCCCTCGAGTATTGCATGGATATCTCATGCTGAGGAAACTCCCATTCCTTTCTGCTCCAGGAAGCATAATAGAGAGTGAAAATGAAGGACGCTAAAATGAGTGCTTGGCTTCAGTGTGTCTACTGTGTGTTTAATTTTCGCAAGGTCAATCAATTGCGAGCCTTTGCTGTTTAACTACTGATACTCAGAAATTACTTTGGCCTATCTCAGTGTCCATCACGACTTGGGGACAGAGCTTCTCCGAATTACTCTGTTCTTCAAGCAGAAAAGGGCTCTTTATTTGCCCTCTCAACAAGCAGATTCATTTGTACAGGAAAAATGGACCTTCAGGGCAAATCAGTTCTTTCAACCCACTATCTCCAAACCTACCAAGTGCTGATAGAGAGATTACTAATTCATTGTTTCAATAAAAACATTAGGGAAAAGAGTATCAATAGAGAATACTAATAAAATAGCTCCAATCTTCAAGCTTATATTCATAAGGTCAGCGGGGCTACATAATGGGACTTCCTCTCAAAAATCAAAACAAAATTAAATTGACGACCTATAAGTATACTTTAGCACTGATAGACCACAAATGTTCAAGGCATTTACAATTAATTTTGATGTTCTGATTTTGTCACTGGTCAACACAGCTGAAGTGAAAACTGAGGCTGAATAATGTAATGCCGCCCCTTTAAAACTTCTAAGAACTTGAAGCAAACTGGACCCTCCCCGCTCTCCCCCTTCCTTTCTTTTTGATGACCAAGTCTCACATAACCCAGCCTGGCCTCTAACTCTTATATAGACAAGGGTGACTTTGAATTTTGATCCTCCTGCCTCCTCCACTCCCTTAGTGCTAGGATTATAGTGCCAGTGTCTGTGGTACTGGGGATGGAAGCCAGGGCTTCCTGCAGGCTAGGCTAACTCCATGACTGAGCTCTGTCCCCAGCTGCAAATTGGATTCTAAAGATAGCCTTTCACCCATTCCAATAAGCCAAGGCCATACCCTACTGTATGTTACCTGTAAACTCACAGCAGTGATTTGGTCTTCAATTCCAGCAGGAAGCCTGAGAAGCATTTCAAGAAGAAAGCAGTTAAACCCGGACATGCTGCCTTTGGGACTTTGCTGAATCAGTTTCCTGTGAGTCTGAAGCGGGATTGTGGGAGGAAGCTCTGCAGGGAGCCAGTGAGAGAGTGGGAGAGGGGTGGTGTGGCAGTTCAGTTTGTTTTGATTTGAAGCTGGGGCTCCTCTTGCCCCAACTGCCTTGAAATTTCTGGGCTCAAGCATGCTTCTGCCTCAGCTTCCCCTGTGGTTGGGACTACACACCCACTGGCTTTGGCTTTGACTTTCACAAAGCAGCCTGGGAAAAAGGTATGGGTGACTTTTTGGGTAATGGTTTCCTAGCTTTCTAAGCTTTGGGTTATTATTAGCCTTAGTGTATACACGCATGTGTGTTTTGTGTGTGTCTGCACACGCGCAAATATGCATGTGTGGTGCATGTGTCATGCTGCATGTAAGGAGATCAAAGCACAGCTTAGTACAGTTGGTTCTCTCCTTCCACCTGTATGTGAGTTCGGGGTACTTGGGCAAGGAGAATTGTGTGTATTGGGGACTTGGGGATGGTGAGATGGTTCAGCCTATAAGAACTCTTGCTGCTCTTCCAGAGGACCTGCATTTGGTTCCCAGCACTCACAACATGCTATGTAATTCACAACCATCTGTAACTCCAGCTTCAGGAAATCTGATGCCATTTACAGGCCTCTGCAGGCATGCATACATTCACACACACACACACACACACACACACACACACACATGCACACAGAGAGACAGAGACAGAGACAGAGAGACAGACAGAGAGAGAGAAATAATAAATATTTCTTTACTCTTCCTTCCTTTCTTTCTTATTTGGTTTTTTTGAGACAGGGTTTCTCTGTGTGTAGCCCTGGCTGTCCTGGAACTCACTCTGTAGACCAGGCTGGCCTCAAACTCACAGAGATCCACCTGCCTCTGCCTCTCAAGTTTTGCTGGGATTAAAGGAGTGTGCCACTACTGCCCAGCTTTATATATACTTTTAAATTTTTCTTTATTAAGAAATTTTTTGTTCATTTTACATATCAACCACAGATTCCCCTCTCTTCCCTCCTCCCATGAGCCCCCCAGTCTTCACCCTCAACCCACCCCCCATACCCTCCTCTGAAAAGGTAAGCCCTCCCATGGGGAGTCAGCAGAGATTGGTACATTCAGTTGAGGTAGGTCCAAGCCCCTCCCCCTTGCATCAAGGCTGTGCAAAGTGTCCTACCACAGGTAATGGGCTCCAAAAAGCCAGCTCATGTATCAGGGACAGATCCTGATCCTACTGCCAGGGGCCCCTTAAACAGACCAAGCTACACAACTGTCTCTCTTACGCAGAGGGCCTAGTCCAGTCCCATGCAGGCTCCACAGCTGTTGGTCTAAAGTTCATGATTTCTGCATATACCCAAGGAATGCTCAATCATACCATAACACACTTGCTCAACTATGTTCATAAGCAACATTGTTTGTAATAATCAGAGCCTGATAACAACCTAGACGCCCCTCAACCAAAGAATGGATAAAAAAAATATGGTACATATACATAAGGGAATAAAAAACAATGACATCATGAAATTTGCAGGCAAATGGATGGAACTAGAAAATAACATCCTGAGTGAGCTAACCCAGACTCAGAAAAACAAACATGATATGTATTCACCCACAAATGGATACTAGATGTAAAGCAAAGGATAACCAGACTACAACCCACAGCCCTAGAGAAGGTAGCTAACAAGGAGGACCCTAAGAGGGATTCATGGATCGCCCTGGGAAGGGGAAATAGATGAGATCTCCTGAGTAAACTGGGGGCAAGGGGAGATGAGATCATAAGGGAATGGGATGGTCGAGCTGGAACAGAGACAGAGCGGGACAGCAAGGAAAGAGATAACATGATAGAGGGAGACATCATGGGGATAGGGAGAAACCTGGTGCTAGGGAAATTCCCAGGAATCCACAAAGATGACCCCAGCTTAGACTACTGGTAATAGTGGAGAGGGTGCCTGAGCTGGCCTACCTTGGTGATCAGATTGATGAATACCCTAACTGTCATCATAGAGCCTTCATCCAGTCACTGATGGAAGAGATCCACAGCCAGCTTTATATTTTTCTTTTACGTGTGTGAGCATTTGCCTGAACATGTCTGCGCACCATGTCTGTGTACCGTTTGAGTGCTCCATTCCTGAAGAAGCCAGAAGAAGGCATGGGATTCCTTGGGCTTGGAGTTAGAGATGGCTGTGAGCCACCATGCAGGTGCTGGGAACTGAACCGAGGTCTTCTGCAAGAGCAGCAAGTGCTCATAATTGCTGAGCCATCTCTCCAGCCCCCCAAACAAATCTTTTTTATTCTTTTAAAAGAGGAGGAAAAACACCTCTATCCACTGAACCACCTCCCTGGCCCTCAGCCTAACTTGCAGCCTAACCTGTAGTGTAGGTTTGAGAGGAAGCCATCCCAGAGTACCTAAGAGATGATGGAGCCCCTCCCATTTAGGTATAATCTCAGCACACTCCCTTGAAAGCGATTTCTCTGAAGTGGTGTGAAGTAGGGACATCTTGTGGCCACTTGCCGTAACGTCAGGTGGCTCTTGTTTATTGAATTCCAAGCCAAGTGTTCCCTTGTGGCTCCATTCACCCCTGTGTTGCACTCTGAATACTACTAGCCATGGCCGGTTTAACCTCGATGCTACTCTTTTTGAACTGTAACTGCTAGTCTGTCGTAGAAAAGATCACGTTCTTATTGAGTAAAATGCTGAAATGATGCCCCTGAGTTGCCCTCTTCCGACTTTAGATACAAATAGACTTGAAAAGGGCAGAAGCATTGGAAGCAGCTACAAGTCAAGGCCTGTTTATGCTTCTCATTTGCTGTGTGATCTCGGGGAAAGTGAGTAGCCTTTCTGTTAGGTGGATCAGTAACGACCGGGAGGGTTACGTGAGATAGTATGAGGAGCTAAGTCAATAGATTTCTGCAATGGTGGCTTGTTTAAATAAGTCGTTGTGATGAGAGGCCAGGGATTCTTTAGTTATCTTTTTTTTTTTTTTTCACTTGTAAGAGGCCCATGAATTGCTTGTGTTTTAACCTTTTATAATTTGTTTCTTTGTCTCCCACTTGGAATCTCTTCCTTCCAGCAGCCTGTGGTTGTCAGTGGGAGCTCACTTACTTATTTTGGTCCCTTTCTTTGCTGACAATTCAAGGTTCTGGTTGTGGCAGCTTGAGCACATCCCTGAACCGAGAAAGACACATTGTCATTCTGGGAAACATTTAAATCTTCAGGGTGCTCTGTTCGAAGACACAAGTAACATCTGGCTCACTGATGACGATCTTGATG
>CABHPH010144566.1:0-46348 GCA_902168325.1 Peromyscus nudipes
CTATCTTTCCTTGTCAGTAATTATAAAGCCAATATATGTCATTGCCTTTCATTTATCCACCAAAAACATCTGGGGACCATTATAAGCTAATAACTTGAGAGTACAGTTGCTATTATCATGTACCTTCAAACAGAGTTGATTAGGGATATATACGGCAGCTACTTGAGAGACTGGGGGTGGGGCTGGGGAGATGGCTCTGTGGATAATGCACTTGCCTTGAAAGCATAAGGACCAGAGTTCAGATCCCTAGCACCCACATAAAAACTGGGCAGACCTAGCAGCCTCCCTGTAACTCCAGTCTCTGGGAGGCTGTACAGGGGATTCCCGGGCAAGCTGGCTGTTGAGACTGACTGACTTTGTGAACTTCAAGTTCAGAGAGAAACCTTGCCTCCGTAAATAAAGTAGAACGTGATAGAGAAGATGCCTGACACCAACCTCTAGCTTCCAAACACATTCAGACATGTGCACATATCCCCATACATATGTACATGCGTACATGAGCACCCATAAACATGCAAACATATGTCACACATACATACACACAGAAGAGAGAAAGAGATTTAATTCTGTGTCAGGATAGTATGCACAGTTCATGGCCACTGTCTTAGGACAAGAAACCCTCAGCACACTTCTTAGAAACCAATTCCTCCACCCCAGTGCCTAACAAACTATTGTCCACACTTCCAGAGCCCTCCCTCCCTCCCTAATGATAGCGCTATGCACAGCTGTGCCCACCTATTTGCATCCCTAGCGGTGTCTCTGTGCCCCCGGGCCTACAAACCTGTGCAACTGTCTTCTGGACTTGTCTGTTTCCCAGCAACAGAAAGTATGCTTCACGGGGAAAAATCAGAATAGTCAACTTTGAGGGAGATGAAATGGGGAGAGGTTATCTCAGAAGAAAGGACACACTCAGGGGAAGTTTCCAGATTAAGCCAACATTCTATAGTTTAATAGGAGTTTGGACAAACCGAGAGGGTGCATTTGTTTAATTTCCAACAATTAGCACTTAATTCGTGCATCTCATTGTACACAAATTACATGTCAAAAACTTATAAATTGTAGCTCCTGTTGATGCTACAGAGGTACAGTATAGCAATGTGAGTACATGAAGGTCCTTAACTTTCCTTGAGTTTCAGCAACAATAAGATGCCTTAATGTATGTTTAGAGTGAAGGATGTAATGATGCTTGAATGGATGATTAGAATAATGGATGTCTAAGTGGCAAAACAAGAGCAGATGTTGATAGCAGAATGCAGACAATGGGCCTAGAAATGTCTACTGTGAAATCTGCTCAGTTCTGCTGCTTGTTTAACATTTTTTGCATAATAAAATACTGATGGGAAAAAGAAATCAACTCATATTCTCAGACTCTGCATTAAATAAATGATGGAGTAAATGTTTTATGTTGCTATATTCACAGCTAATGACTTCCTCCACTTCTTCTGGCCATGATTGGGAGGTAAAGTACATGGGGGAGATACGTGCAGAGGTCACAGGAGGACTTTGGGTGTTCTACTATGTTACTTGCTTTATTCTCTTGAGATAGGGTCTCTCAGTGGATCCAGAGAAAGTTTGGCAGCCAGCAAGCCCAAGAAATTCACCCGTGTCTCTGCCCCCTCAGCAGCCATATTTGGCATTTTTCCTTATGGGTGATGGGATCCAAACTCAGGTCCTCAAGCTGTGCAACAAATGCTCTTGTCCACTGAGCCATCTCTCCAGCCTCCTTCTCTGCTTCTAAACATTTTAAACTTTTGGATTTGTATTTCCATGATAGCTAAGGATGTTGGACATTTCTTTAAGTGTTTGTTAACCATTTGAGGTTCCTCTGTTGAGAATTCTCTGCTTAGATCTGTACTCCACTTTTTAATTGAATTATTTGTTTTGTTGATGTCTAGTTTCTTGAGTTCTTTATGTATTTTAGATATTAGCCCTCTGTTGGATTGGAGTTGGTGAAAAGCTTTTCCCATTCTGTAGGCTGCTGTTTTGTCCTATTAACAGTGTTCTTTGTCTTACAGAAACCTTTCAGTTTCATGAGGTCACACTTATTAATTGTTGATCTTAGGGCCTGCATGATTGATGTTCTGTTCAGGAAGTTGTCTCCTGTGCCAATGTGTTCAAGGCTATTCCCCACTTTCTCTTCTATCAGGTTCAGTGTATCTGGTTTTATGTTGAGGTCTTTTTTATCAGTTTGGACTTCAGTTTTCTGCAGGGTAATAATTATAGATCTAATTGTATTCTTCTACATGAGACATCCAGTTATGCCAGCATCATTTGTTGAAGATGTTTTCTTTTTTCCATTGTGTATTTCTGGCTTTTTAAAATCAAAAATCAGGTATCCATAGGTGTGTGGATTTATGTCTGGGTCTTCTATTTGATTCCATTGAGCAACCTATTTTTATGCCAATACCATAATGTTTTTATTACTATTGCTCTGTAGCAGAGCTTGAAATCACAGATGGCAATACCTCCGGACATTCTTTTATTATACCATATTTTTTTTTTTAGCTATCCTGGGTTTTTTCATATGAAGTTGAGTATTGTCCTTTCAATGTGTATAAAGAATTGTGTTGGAATTTTGATGGGGATTATCCTGAATCTGTAGAAAGTATTTGGTAGGATGGCCATTTTTATTATGCTAACCCCACCAATCCATGAGCATAGGAGATCTTTCCATCTTCTGATATCTTCTTCAATTTCTTCAGATTTGAAGTTCTTGTCATACAGGCCTTTCACTTGTTTAGTTAAAGTTACCCCCATGATATTTTATATTATTTGTGGCTGTTGTGAACAGTGTTGTTTCCCAGATTTCTTTCTCAGTCCATTTTTCATTTGTATATTGGAGGGCTACTAATTTTTTTTTAATATTGTATCCAGCCGCTTCACTGAAGGTGTTTATCAGCTGTGGGAGTTCCCTGGTAGAATTTTTGGGGTTGCTTATCATATCATCTGCAAATAACAATACTTTGATTTGATTTCTTCCTTTCCAATTTGTATCCCTTTGATCTCCTTTAGTCGTCTTACTGTTCTAGCTAGAATTTCAAGTACTATATTGAATAGATATGGAGTGGACAGCCTGTCATGTTCCTGATTTTAGTAGAACTGCTTTGAGTCCCTCCCTTTAACTTGATGTTGGCTATTAGCTTGCTGTAAACTGCCTTTATTATGTTTAGGTATGTCCCTGGTATCTCTAATCTCTCCAAGACTTTCACCATGAAGGGGTGTTAGATTCTGTCAAGGGCTTTTTCAGCATCTAATGAGATGATCATGTGGTTTTCTTCTTTCATTTTGTTTACATGGTGGATTAGGTTGACAGACTTTCATATACCTGATGCTGTGGCCATCTCAAAGTTCGGCTCCAAGCACTTCTTCTGATCTTCAGTGTGAGAACACCAGTTAGGTTTCTTCATCTGAGATCCAGAAATGGACTCTAACTTAAGTAAATGGGGAACTTACAGAAAGGATTTAGGGGAGCCCCAGCATTAGTGAAATCTTGAAGGAATATACAGAAAGTGCATTGCTCCAGAGTTCAGTGAGGATGTGTATAGGATTCCACCCCACATACTGATGCCAAAATGAAAAACTACTGCAATTTAGCAATTTTCAGAATCTTGCTCATATTCTCAATTTCAGGCAGAGAATTTTTATCCAGTCTCCCTTGAATGTTAGACTGAGGCCAGGGGAGACAATCATTCCCAAATGGAGGTTCAGGTGTTAACACCAAAAGATAGCAGCTCGGATTCTGAAAAACCTAAACAGACAAAGACCACAGAGCACTTATGATTTTCCCCACCCTTCACAAGATACTCAAAATCTTATTTAACCATGACTGTTGTCCACCACCACCCACTTCTCCCATTTCTTCATTCCAACTCAGTCTTGTGATTATCTTAAAATTCCCACCCAAATTTTCCTAGGTTGTATCTGGTTCCCTTATCCTTAGCCAGAACCTCCAAATAAAGCCCCCATAAACACTACTGCCCCAATTAGGGTTGTGCCAGTTCCGCTCAGGGAACCTCACTGGTGTCTCTAACCCTAGAACACTCTGTGCATTTACATCTATTCCCAGTTGGCAAGTTCCCTGGATATTGGTCAAGATGACACCCAGGTCGACTGGCTGCCCAACACAGTGCATCTGAACCTAAGCAAGCCCAAGGAACTTAACTGACCCACCCGAGCATCTCCCTCTGTGGAAAAACAGCACGTATTGGCTGGCTCTGGCAAAGCAGCCGCTTGTACATGGGACAGCAATGGCTGTCAGGAAGGCTGGGGAAGTCATTTCAAGCAGCTGGATTTGAAAGAGCAAATGGGGAGTTTTGAGGAGGGAATGGAGACTTGGCTGTGGAGCCGCACATGTGGGCTGGGTTAGCGTGACTCAGAAAGGTCTGGCTGTAAGGCTGGCACACTAGTACAGTGGATGTCGGTGCCTCTCTGATAGTTGGGAGTGTGCCTAACAAGAACTGGCATGGAGATTGTAGGACAGTTCCAGCTGCATGGGCACCATACTCCTGCACTTTCAAGGTGTCGTCGAAACACCAGTTTCGTTGTGGAATGGGACACCATCAGCAGATAGCAGCCCAGGGGCTCCCACCATCCTTTGCTTTTCTAAGCTCTGACTTCATTCTCTCCAGGGCATTTTCTTGTCGTTTTCCTGGTACCTGGGGCTGCAGCTGCTTCCTTTGGCCATATTTAAGTTTAGAAATGAATGGGGGCTAAAAGTCCACAGCTGTCTGTTCACATTCAGAATGTTTTCACTCTACTTTTTGGCTTCATAATTTATGAGCTATTTGAATTTGGGAAATCATTTGGGCGTCCCTAAATTGTCACTTCCTCATTTGTTAAAAAAATCTTTCCTATATACTTTAGATTATATAACGATCAAATGTCCTAACTTTTGGATACTCAACTATGAGGATCTAATATGCTTGAATAAAATTGCATAGGTCTTACATATATTGAATATACTGATCGTTTTTTAATGTGAGATTTATATTTGGTCTTTAATCCTCTTTGGATTGCTTCAAAAATAAAAATTAAGTTTATGATTATTAAAAAGATAAAAGGGCTAGGGATGTAGCTCAGTGGTAAAATGCTTGTCTAGCATATGCAAGAACCTGGGTTCAATCACCAGCATACATCTACAAAAAAAAATATAAATAGTACTGTTTTAAAGAAAATTTTTAACAGTGAAGACTGCCTATTATCTCATCATGGGATTGAATTTTGGAGAGCTTACCCCTTGACTATGCATATGTTTGTGAAGATGCATATATTTTATAAAAAAGATGCATCAGAGATACATTATTTTATAAACTCCATTTTGGATTTCACAATAAGTTACAGAGTTATATATGAATTAAGCAGTTTGCAAAAATATGAAGTATCTTGTAATGCTTCCTATTATTATCATTATAATAGCTATTGTTACTATTGAGCCAAAACCTCATTTTCCTAGACAATGATTAATTGCAAAACTGTATTTCAATATTTAAAAAATAGTATTATGATTAAAAGAAAACAAACCAAAATGAAAATGTACAGCCTGCCGGGAGCTAAATCAAGAACAGGAATCTCTGAGAAGGGCTTACAGATGTGAATGTGTTAAAGTGGTGTATGAGTGAGTTGGGACCTGGGTTTTAAAGTCATTAAAATATTACTATTTTTTCTCATTAGATCATAGATTTAAAAAAATTAGGACTTCAAAAATACTGACGATGTGATGGTTTTCACAGCTGGACTTAGGGATGTGTCTATTTGGAAGAATGTGAAGGTTAAGTCTCATGTAACCCAGGCTAGACTCCAAATTGCTATGTAGCTAAGGATGTCCTTGAAGCTTCTACTTGGCTCCACCTCCTAAAGGTTACCACCTCCCAATAGTGCTACCCTAAAATCTAGCCTTTAACACGTGGGCTTTGGGGGACACTTGTCTAAACCACAACAGTATGGAAAAAACAAATTCAAGAACAATTTCCAGGCATCATGTTGTTTTGTTTGGTTTCTCATAGTTTGAGACATCCATGCAGACCATCATCTTATCTAACAGCACAGTCCACAGTTAATTTTCTCTTCTCGAGTTCATTTACACCTCGACTACATCACCATTTCAGACACGTGGGTGGGTACAGTCTCTTAGTGTGTCTCAGTTGGGTGCAGTCCGAGGCTTCACTCTCTTTCCATAGACCACCCTGAATGGCTTCCCTGCACCCTGCACATTCCCTTCAGTTCTTCCCTGACATTCGCCTCTTACTGGAAGCAAATGCAGATCCTGGGGAATACCACATCCCCGGGCACCTCTCCTTTAATCTGTGCAACTGCCAGGCTGCTGTCCCTGGGGGAAAAGGGATGCCTGATTGTGGATAGAAGTTTGAGAGGGAAAAGACAGCTTTGATGCCTTTATAAAAAGAATTTACAAAGTCAGGGAGGGAGCCTTAGCTGGCCAGTGTGTCTGTGCCTCTTAGAGGACCCAGGGGTGGAAGTCAGTCAAATGGTTCATGCTTTGCTTTCCAGCATGGCAATGCTCTATGGCCCTCAAAAGGAAATCTGTGGATGTCTGATCTTGACGTTTCAACTCAGAGCCTGGCACCATAACTGACTCTGCTTCTGGTCTGTGAGGTGCAATCTCTTATCCATTGTAGCCCAGATCTTTATTTGATTAGGTAGATTCGGTGTCTTTAGTTAGTTAGTTTTATACACTATTAAAATCCTAGAAGAACACTGAGGAAGGAACTTTCCATGCAGGGAATTCTAAAAGTAAGTTTGATAACATGCCTGAGGTCCTAGGTTCAATGCCAAAAAAAAATGAAAATAAATTTAACTATTAAAAATACTACCAAACTTGAAATTAATAATGCTAAGGATTGTTAAGATAAATATTTCGCCATTAGCTAGCAGTGTGAACAGTACCTTAGATTGCTATTTTAAATTAATTACTGGGAATATCTGTTTATAAAGAAGTTTTTCTATTTTTTTAAGATCTAATGCCTATCATTTTGTTTAGTTGCATAAATTCCTTTCATAAAAACCAGTTTCAAGGTTTTCTGGTCTCATATCCACTTCTAAATTTGTTTTCCATTCTCTAAGCAAATGGCCCTAAGGAGAACTTTGTGGAGATTGATTAGAGAAACAGGTAGTATCAAAACAGGAAAAATGACTTTGTTTCTTGCTCATGGGCCCTAAAAAGTAATAAGACCAGAGGAATCTGATTAAGTTCTTGCAAGGTTAAAAGTATCCAGGACTGGCAAGATGGCGCAGCAGGTGAGGATGGGAAAGGTAAAGCCTTTCTCCCAGGCTGCAAACGAGGCCCCTGCTCTGCCCTCCTTGTGTCTCGCTCTGACTTACGTGTGAACAGCTACATGCTGAGGGTCTCGTAGTCACTCTTTACATCAAAGCTAGAAGCCAAACTTCTCCAGTGGCTTTAAAGCAAGTTAAATAAACACCCACTAGGGAAAAGAGAAGAGGCTGTGGCCCAGAAAAATTCAGAATGTTTGGAACAATGTGAGACAGCAGACGCTAGAGAGAATGACTCCTCCACCCTATTGAGCAGGGCCAGGGGAATGACATCCCCAAGTTTCTCAGAACCCAGCTGTGATGGATGAAGCAATGTAAGAAAGGACATGCTGGCCGGTTCTGAGGAAGGTGGTCATCCAGAAAGCTCCAGCTGCGCATAGCTGCTTTGTCCAAAGGCTAGTTCTTCACAGGGCAACCCGAGAGTTGGCCTTCCAGTGACCAGACAAGATGGGGTCCTGAGAACTCTGCCATGGGCCTGCAAGATGGTTCAGTGGGCAAAGGTGTCATTGCCTCGAAGCCTGACAACCCGAGTTCCATGCCTGGGACCCACAGGATAAATGGAAAAACCTGATGCCTGCCTCCAAGTTGTTCTCTGACGTACACACTCACACACAAATGTGCGCATGTGCGCGTGCACACACATACACACACACACACATTAAATGAATGAATAAATAAATAAATACATGTATTTTTCCAATAAAAAGATAGAACTCGTGCATTCAGTAAAGTTCCAAACATCTCAGTAAAACACAACTTCAAAAACTAGAAAAAGTATGGCATAGAGGTAGAAAGAAATATAATTGCAGGTGATAGGGTTCATAATCAAACATTCTGTAAAGCCCTGTACACTTGGGCTGGCTGGGGAGATGATTCAGGGGTAAAGACCCCTGCCAACAAGCCTGATAACCTGAGTTGTCCTCAGGTCCCACATAGTGGAAGAAGAACACAGACCTAGAACTCATCCTCTGATCCCCATGTGCAGGCTGTGGAATGCACACATGTGCACACACACACACACACACACACACACACACACACACGATAAATAAATAAATAAATAAATAAATAAATAAATAAATAAATAAATAAATAAATGCAAATTTTAAAAAGGCCTGTGTACTTGCTAACAATAGGCAGCCAATCTCAGCTTAACAAGAAATGCCTTCTGAATTAGTGATGCGTGAGTAAATGAATGGTTGACTACAAAATGTAAGGACTATCAGTTAGTAATAAATGACATTTGAAAATACTATCAGACCAATTATAGCTAGATGTGGTGGCTTATCCCTGCAATCCCAGTCTTTAAGGGGATGAGGAGGAAGGATTGCTTAGAGTTCAACGCAAGCTGGGTCACATAGCAAGTTCCAGGCCAGACTCAGCAACAGTGTTAGACGGTCTCAAAAAGACAAAAAAATTAAGGCCAATTATGGTTTATGTTGTAAAGATGATCTTGCAAATATTCTTCCTGAAAGAATTCAAAAGTTCAATTTAATTTTAATCTACCTTCCTGAAGGGTTAGGAAATGGACAAAAATTGTATACGTACATATATATGTATGTGTATGTATATATATATGTGTGTGTGTGTGTTATATACACATATATAAAGGGGGAAGGAGAGAGAAATTCATGTGAGAGAGAAAGTAGAGGGAGGAGCAACTTTTTGTCATTTTTCAATGATAGAAACGAGCAGGAGGAATTGCATGAACCTGGTTTGAAGACTCAATGAAATAATATTTTAAAAGACAGCAATTGTGGATGAGAAAGATAAATAATGCCAAAGACCAGAACAGATCAAAGACATACAAAAATCCAGGACAAAATCATTTATTGCTTCTCGTGGTTCTGAAATTCAGATAACTCACATGAACTATTTCTTCCTCAAGCTTTGCTGACAAAGCTGCCAGGCTGGGGCTGGAGCCTCCATGATGGCTTAACTACACATCTGCATTTCACATGAGGAAACTGGATTGTCTGAGGGCTGGGGGAGCCTCTGTCTGGGGACTGGGGGAGCCTCTCTCTGTTTCTTTTTCTCTCAGCCATTTGGTAATCTACCATGAGTTTTTGGTTGACCACAAGAGAATGGAACAGAAGTCTGCCCCTTTGTCTTTTAGGACTCACAACAAATGCAAAATAATCACTTGGCCAAAGCAAGTCACAGAAGCCCAGAGTCAAGGAAAGCTGTGACCCAGCTCCTGGTTGAAGGAGTTTCAAGGGCTTAGAAAGACAGGAAGAAATGCTCATGTCTACCTCTGCAGACAACTCATGAGTACTTAGTTGTTATGATACACACATGCAAACACATACAGACCTGGAGCCTGGTTTTGTAGACTAAACAGATTAAATATTGCTTTTCAAAGAACAGGAAAATAAGGAATGCTCACCAACTCATTTATGGTGCTTATTTAACCTGGGTTCTAAATGTGCACTAAACCAAGAAAGAGAATAAATCAGTCTTATCTTTAAAGCATAAAATACTTGAATAAAATATTATGGAAATTAAATCTATCAATATGTCAAATAAATGATATATTGAATCCATGTTTATATGGGTTTGCGTCAGAAAACCCACTTCTGGTTTTACAAAATAAAGGAAAGAAAGAAACATCTCAAAGGTGGAAGAATGGGGTTTTTCTTTTATTCAAAAAGGATTCATGAGTTCAAAGGACTCTTGGCAAGTAAACGTAAGGGTGAACTTCCTTAAGTGCCTGAATCTACCGAAAACTTAGAAAAATCGCCTGAAAGGGGAACTATTGAGGTGTTTTCCATAGAGACAGGAACGTGATAAGAATCACCATAGTCAATGTTTCTGTGCAACATTGCCCCAGAAGCTCTGGTCTGGGTGGGGAGAGGAAGGGAAAGAGAAAAGAAAAATGATATAGAAATTGGTGAGGCAGAAACAAAGCATGAATTGTTTCCTGATAATATTCTTCTTACTTGGAAACCCAGAGCAACTCTTCAAATAAATTAGACAACAATATAATTTATACACCTGCGTGATTACAACATAAAATTGTAATTTATAGAAACAGTTGGATCACAATATAAATTTATTTCCTTACTCAATAAGAAACCAAATGGAGCTGAAAAATCAATGACTGAAAAACTGCTCACGTGCACATAGCTATTGTCAGATCAAAACAAAACATCTTAACTTCAGATTAATTCTTGTAAACTAATACCAAATGTTTTTCAGGAAAATTGTTGACCAGATCGGTGAATGTTTAGGAAAATGGAAAGGTGTTTTGTTTTGTTTTGTTTTTTTAATTTTAAAGACCCTAGATCATAAAAACAAAAAAAACCCTGATAAATTAGACTCCATAAAACATGTTACATGTTACTAGAAAGTCATAACATTTTACTATAAGCTCTAATAATATCCACAAATGAAGCCAAAGGCATTTCTCTCCATAAACAAAGCACATCTGTGTATTTGAAAGTCCACCTGACAAACTCTCCAATAGAAGTATCAATAAAGAAGCAGAAAGTAGACACAAGGAAGTAGACATGGGAGGTAGAGAGCCTGTGTAAGAAAACAGCCCCAGGAAGCATGTGGATAGAATTTAGCCTCCCACAGCACAATAACAGCTGTGGTGTGATAGATCGCAACCATTGACCAGAAAACAACAGCCAAGGAAAACCATTTGTGCTCTTCAGGCAGGCCCCTTTCCACACTGCTGTTAGGAATTGGCACTGCAGAACTGACCTCCCATCCAGATTTCTGTAGCATAATTTAATAATATCAATTGCTTGGCCCAGCAATTCTATAGCAATGTCTATCCTCCAGAATAACATAATTACACACAGAGAGACTCACACACAAATGTTCCTCTTCAAGATATAGTTCTGGTCTGATAAGCTCACTATAACTTGAAAATACCAGAAGCCAAAAGTGCATATATCGCACAAATAGGCAAATTATGCAGATGATCATTTTTCAAACATGAAAATAAAACCACAAAATATAATATCTGAAAATAAAACCAGACTGAGGAGAAGGCTCAGAGAGTAAAGTATTTACCATGAAAGCATGAGGTCTTGAGTTCAGATCCTCAACACTCACCCAAAAGCCAGGCCTGCACGTTGGCACACATCTATAACCACAGCCCTGGGTTGGGGCAGGGAGCAGAGACAAGTGGATCTGGAGGCTGATAGGCCAACGGTTTAGCCAAAATGGTGAGCTCTAAGTTCCGTGAGAAACTCTATCTCAAAATGTAAGATGAAGAACGATAGGTGTCGATCTCTGACCTCTACACACACACACACACACACACACACACACACACACACACACGCGCGCGCGCGCACACACACATTGACAACACAGAACTGACAGCTACCCTCATGAACATGGTATTCAACTAGGAGCCAAGACTCTGTGTGACTGTCCAGCAACGGGAGATAATGCTGTGTCTTTCAACACCAGCCCATGAAATGAGCAAGAGTGAACATGAAAGGATGGCTCCTGAGCAACACGTGCTGGTTTCACATCACTGTTAAATTGAAAACCCTAAATCAAAGCATTATATATAAACCAGGATCCAGCTCCGGATGTGCAAAGTTGCCCATAACTTTATTTCAACTCTAGAAATGAGAAACAGGCAAGAAATAGGATATGGTTAAATAACCATTGATGGCTATTTGTACGTGCATGAGGACACTTCCCCAAGAGTTTTATTCAAGGAGGACCACAAGTTCAAGGTCAACTTTGACTACACAGCTTAAAATGAGTTTCATGTGGAGCTGCTGCTCGAAGAGACAAGTGGAGTATGATGCCAACCAGCTCTACGACCTGCCTCCCAATTCCTGACTGCCCAAGTCCACTTGTCCACCGTGACCGTAACAACTCTTGTAAAGGAAAACATTTCCCTGGGGCTGGCTTACAGTTCAGAGGTTTAGTCCAAGAACCTTATCCCTAGGAATCCCTAAGGACAGCATGGAAAACCGAGGGTGGGGAGTGCTCTATACTGTTAAAAGACTATTGAATATACACTTTGAAATCTTTGTAAACATGAATAAAAAACTTGTGGAACCTGTGGTGATTTGAATGAAAATGGCCCCCATAGGCTCATAGGGAGTGGCACTATTAGGAGGTGTGGCCTTGTTGGAGTGGTTATGACCTTGTTGGAGGAAGTGTGTCACTAGGGGCAGGCTTTGAGGTGTCAGATGCTTAAGCCAGTTCCTGCTGCCTGCCAATCTGGATGTAGAACTCTCAGCTCCTCTCCAACACCCTGTCTGTCCGCACACCACCATGCTTTCCACCATGACAATAATGGGCTAAACCTCTGAACTGTAAGCCAGCCCCAGTTAAATGTTTTCTTTTATAAGAGTTACCATGGCCATGGTATCTCTTCACAGAAATAGAAGTCCTAATAACTAAGACAGAACCACATGAAAGTTAATGTACAGACCTATATGATCTCAATTAGATAGATAAATGTATATGAATATCCAGTGATTGGTTGGCTCTTTGTTATGTCTGTACTTTTCAAAATTCTTTTAGTAAAGCTAAATGTTCCTTCCATAATTAGGGAGAAGTAGAAAATCATTAACACACATGAATACATTTCATTCAAATCCTTTAATTATGTGCAACTATAGGGGGAAAGTCTTGGAATTTTAAGAAAACTTTTTATTAGAAACAGCTAAGGAGCTCTCCAACAATCTACCTCTGGGACATTTATCTTCAGTGTTATTCAGAGCACATATGAAATCAATTACAGCCCCCAACTGGCTTAGGGAGCCTCTGTGTGCCTGCGGCCATCTCCACAGCAAATTGCCTCAGCCGTGGTCAAAATCAAAATTTCTCAGCTGCCTTGGTTGACCTAGAAATGTTTTATGTAATTTGCTATTATCTGGAAGGAAAACAGTTGTTAGAAAATAAATCTCCTTTTTAAATTTGTAAGTGTTGCCAAGAAATATCCTTCATCATTTAGACATGCCAGAAAAAATTCCAGTAAATAAATGGAATCTTCAAAATGAATTCTAAACATCACTGTTCACTAATCTCCAGACACCCAATGTGGAGAAGAAGAAAACAGTGCTTTAAAGAGTTAATGAATAATGGAATTTGATAATTAAAAAAATAAGAATAAATAAGTGAATGGATAATGACAATGTTATAATCATTTTTAAGAAGGGTAGAAAAATAAGAGAGGCATTTTCCACAATAAAAGCAAAACCCAAAAAATTAGCTTCTAGTTATGACCACTCTTCTCTTTGTATTTTATTAATTTACTTACTTATTTTTGAGACAGGCTGGCCTTGAACTCCTAAACCACCTGCATCCTCCTGCTGAGTGAGTGGTAGACTTGCAGGCGTACGAGCACGGCACATCCTGGACTTGGCTCATGCTGAGCCAGCACTGACCAACTGAGCTCTGCCTGCAGGCAGGCCATGGTCACTCAACTCAAAAGGGCACGTTGGCCTTAGGCAATTTGCCCGTCTGTCCATCTGTAGCTTTTTCACCCCCATCTCTCTAAAATGACTGGCTTGAACCTCTTCTCTTTCTTCCTTCAAACATCCATCATCCTCAAGCCTCAGGAAATGAACTTCCTTCTTTTTTCACTGAGAAAGCAGAATCAACCAAAAGATGCCTGCTTGCACCTTACCCATCAAATCCACTGACTTCCTGGTACATGTGCTCTTCCTGCTCCTCTTCATCCCTCCTCTGTCTGAGCCGTCCATCTTAGCAGTGGATGCCATCCTTCTTGCCATCCCAGGGAACAGCACTGCTCCAATCCTTCCCTCTTTCTCCTGCACCCTCACTTTCTGTATAAACAGCACCAGAGGCTCTTTTAAAAACAACCCTTACTCAACCTCCTCATTCCCCATTCGCCCTGAGCAGCCGCGGTACATGTCTGCCTTCCTTCAGTGCAAAACCATAGAAGGTTGCCTGTTTGGGCATCTCGAGTTCCACTCTCCCATATTGTTTGCACACAGTCCTTACAGCCTTTCCTCCCAACCACACCAATGACAGTATTCATAACACCCCTGTCTACCTCCATCATTCACACTGCATCCAGCACACTGCTTGCACTACTACCATTTAGCACACCATGACTTTACTCACTCCTTTATCCATCTGTCCAGCCCAACTAGGTTGTACACTCCAAGCACTGGCTCACAAGGGCCCAGAAAATGGCCTGGCAAATCACAGGTACCTAGTAAATGTTTGTTTAATGGACGGTTGAGGAAAAAATAAACCACTATCCCTATGGCTGAGTAATTGTTAAATTAGACAGCAGAGCTTCAAACCCAGATGTATTTTATTTTTTAAATCATGGCCCCCATGGGTTAGTACTACAGCCTGGATCTCCAATAGGGGTGACTGAAATAGATGGTAGTCTCGTGAGTTCAACAGGGTCTACAACAAAAATAAATTGGAAGATGTAAAGCTGTGAACTCATTTAGCATTTTTCAAAATAAGCAATACATTATGGAAATTGCTTCGGCTTACTCGAGTGAGTAATGAGGCAGTCTTGTGCATCTTTTCCACAATCCAGAACAGCAAATGGACAGAACAGCCACACCCTGGAGATGGCCAGTACAGATCTGGGAGCTCCAACTTCCACAGAAGGAGTTTAGCAGATTCTCTCAGAGCTACAGATGAGGGCTACAGCAACTTAAAAGCAGTCAGTCCCTGAGGCTGGTACTAGAAGGGGCCCCCACCACATGCATATGGTTTCAACTCAAATGGCCTGATCAGCATCATTCATCTTTATGAAGCACAGCCCTTCACATCTCCACAGCGTCCGGATCTCAGCAGCAATTCTACAACACGGCAGAAGGCAGAGAGCCCAGGAGGACAATTATCTGGAGCGACAATCTGATGTCACGAGACACAAGACTAAGTTCCATTCAGCCTCTCTTTTGTGAGAAGACAGATCATCAGTCACATGTTTGGGGAAGGTAACCCTGTCTCTCTAGTTGCAAATGTTAAAAACTGTCATTTGAAGAGGTAAAACTTCAGGGGCGATCTATTTGATGGAAAAGTTCAATCTCCAATCATGTCAGATAAATGGGATGCTCATGTACTTCTCCAGAGGATTAAAAAAAAAAGAGAGAGGGCCACGATAAATGGTCTTGATGTTTATTTATGTATTCAACTCATGTGGAAGGTATTTGAGAGTCAATAAGTATCTCATCCCTGTTACCTTGGAAACTATCTGATGTCAGTACAATTCACTGGTCCAAAGAATGAAAGGTGGCTTAATTTATTAGTTCTGTGATCTTCTAAAGAAATAAATAGGGGGCCGTGGAGACACCCATGCATGAGAAAATGAATTCAGGTCCCCAGCACTCACATCAAAAGCTGGGCACCGTGGCAGGCACTACCCTGTATTCTCGGACAAGGGAAACCAGGATAGGAGGATCCTTGAGGCTCACTGACCACTAGTAGTTAAATTGATAAACTTTGTCAGTGAGAGACCCTCTCTCAAAAAGAAAGAAAGAGAAAGAAGGGAGAGGGAGGGGAGAGGGAGAAAGAGAGGGAGGGGAAGAGGGGAGGAGAGGTTCTCTCTCTCTCTCTCTCTCTCACACACACACACACACACACACACACACACACACACACACACACACACGTTTTGTGATGAGGTATACATTTTTTCAACTACCAACCTGGTTTTCTAAGCTTACCTGTGTAATCTTAAGAATGGAAACAAACTAGCAGCACCAAGGGAAATTCCGATGGTCAGGCTCTCTACAAGCCAAAAAGAAAGAGAAATTACAGCTTAATATTAGGATTTTTCTCATTTTTTTCATCCCCATTAGCCCTCTGGTCTCAGATTCCAGTGCTGGCAATACCCACAGTGTCTTGGAGCTTGTTTTTGTCACACATGTAAGGATTTATTCAACTTGAAAGCCCCCCTCCCCCCTCCCCGGTTCATGTGTGTGGAAATTGTAACGGAGTACCTTATCACGTGTTTCTGATTATAGATCAGCACACACGGCCTTCCAAAGAATAGTTATTATTCCAGGACAGAGGTTTTGCCCAGGCTTTCAAAAAGCACACTCTAGATCTTGAGAAACTCAACAAAAAAAACTCTGTTATTTTTAATCAGCAAAAGGGTATGTTCAAAGTTAAGATGTGGAGAACAGGCTTTTCTCTAGAAAAACAGGGAAATATACCACTTGAAAACCAATTCCACTTGTGCCCTGAGCCAGATTCCAAGCTCTGTGGCAGAAAATAATACACAAGAAAACAATATAATCTCTTTCTTCCGTACTTACTTCTCCAATGATCATCTGAAAGACTTTTATCGATTGAATTTTATGTTTGGGGGGAGAGTGTTCCCCGGGTGTCACCAGGATTGTCACTCTGCATCCGGACAAATATTTCCCAAGTCCCTAAAATATTACACTCGCCCGTATGAAACTCTGTTAGCATGTTAGAGGAACTAAGCCCGAGGGTTCTAGTTCCCCAAGTTTGAATTCTCCCCTTACTATCCTACTGACATCGCCCTGTGAATTTCCACAAACCAAGAACTCCTCATCTGAAAAGTGAGACGAAGGCACAGCTGTTTCACTGGGGTACTGCAAGAATCATCCGAGAGAGCTGGGTGTGTTGGTGCACCCTTTTAATCTAAGCACTTGAGAGGCAGGGGCAAGTGGATCTCTGCATTCAAGGCCAGCCTGGTCTACATAGAGACTTCCAGGCCAGCCAGGACTAGTAGTGAGACCCTGTTATCTACAGTAATAGATGTGAAGCATATTGCACACGAGAAATGTCAAACACTGTTATCCGGCACTTTATCTGTGAATGAGACTGTGATCACAAGTCACATCACTTGTTTTGGACCAATCCAATTGCCCTTGCTAGCACCACGTGCAGTCTTTCCTTCTGAAATACTATACGGCAGAGGGAGGGATGATGAGTTCCAGCTTGAACTTAGTTCGCTAAGACCAGAAATGTTACCCCCGCCCCCACCTCCTATGTGACCTAAACTCATTTCCCACCACCTCACAGAGATGCCGGAGAAGGGAAGAATGAAGAAACGTGGTGACAAATAGAAAAACGCTTTTTTAGAATTTGAAAACTGTGGAGCATGTATCAGGAGACATGGGACAGGCTAACACAAAAATAAGATATGAAGAAGATGGGATGTAGCTCAGTGGTGGGGCGCTCTCCTAGCTTGCACCAGGCCCTGAGTTCAAACCCCAGCACTGCCAAAAAGAAAACTGAGGAAGCAAATACAAAGAACATTCAAAGAACACTCCTTCCAAGTGAGGAGAAATGAATCCTGATACACACACGCACGTGTACACACACACACACACACACACACACACACGTCATTGGAATAGAGTAAAGACGGGATACTCCAGTCCCCACTATCCATTCCTTCATCTACTTAGAACATACTTCTGCCCCCTCCTAGCTGTAGCCAAAAAGAAATAGTGAACAGAATGTAAACATAACCCTGTATATTAAAAACAAAAGGACTAAAAAGGGGCTATGGAGTAAATTCAGTGCACACTGAATTCCTCTGTTGTCTTCTCCCAAATCCTGTCCAGAAAGGATTCAGTACCTGCTGCTTTCATAGGAGCTTGACAAGCATGTTTTAGCAATTATAATCAATGTCTGACCTTGACATGAGAAAATGTTATTTCTTCAAGTTAAAAAGAGCCTGCAATGGCCCTTTGTGGGACTTTCCCATCCCCCCATAATTAGGCCTTTCTACCTCATTTTTTTTCCTTCTTCTTTTTTCTCCTTTTACTGCAGGATTTATAAAAGCCTTTGAAACATGTTGTTTCCAGATGTAGGTCCCAAGTGCCCTGTCATTTACTTCTTGTCCGAGCACTGAGCAGATGGAATTACCCAAGTTCAGCTGTATGAATCCACCCTCCAATGCCTTCATTAAACTCCAGGATTTTAAAGAGTCTCCCCAGTTCCTGGCAGGGACCTTTCCTTACTTCCACCCCCAAGCTGTAAATTACTAGCTCATTAGACTCAATTGTAAATGATTAGGTGTCTGGAATGCACTTTCCTTTCCCCAGGCCTCCTTGGAGTAATTACTGCACCACAGGCCTAGCTACTTAACTCCAGCAACAGAGCTTCTCAGTCGCTTGCTGAGGAAGGCGCTTTTCTTTTTCTTAGGGTATTAAAACTCTATTATCATTTAGCTCCAAAAGCAGACGATTTGTGACCATCCATTTCCCCACTGAACAGTCAGTCTTTTAACAGGAGAGAGCTGTAATCAACAGGTCTTTTTTTAATTTAGAATTTATTTTTCTCTCCCCCACACAAGCAGTTGGAACTGCAGAGAGAGACAGAGAGACAGAGAGAGAGAGTTCTGAGCATCAGTGAGATGATTCATGTTTTAAAGGCTACAATGGGCACTTTCAGTTTCCAAGGTGATGGCCATCTTGAAATTTCAGGTTTTCTCTTTTGAGACAGATAAACAACGGTAACTGGGGATTATTTTTAAAATTCCTGTTCACCCAGTTCTGATTCTTTGACGAGAATTTTTTTTTTAAGTACTCAAGACCTTGCTGAGTTTGGAAAGGTGGTGAGTAAAAGGTTGGAAAGGGGTGTGGAGGAGGGGCTGTCACATTGAATAAATAATCTAGCGGCAGTTCCCAGCCTGCTTGCCATCATTTTAGCAGAGAAGGTAAAACTAATATCCCCTGAGGGGCGAGAGTCAGAAGGTCAGTCCTCTTTCCCGCTGGAGTTTGGACCTCGGGAGCTGACTCATAGGCCAGCATCTGAAGACTTCCCTTGCACCAGTTTGGGGCTTCTCCGCAGCATCTTGTTTTCGCTTCAGTCTGTCAGCTGTGTGCTTCACCATGGTCCGGGGACGGAAGGAAAGATACTGACTTAGCATAGGGAGAGAGGAAATGAGAGCCATGAACACTGTGGCTTAGCTGAGGCCAAAGAAGTTTTAGAAGCACAGCCTGACAGAGAGAGCGCTGGTTCCCACCACGTGGGAAGCGAGAGATTCAGGAGGTACTGAACGAAGCTTACCCTTTGCCTAGGCATGTGCTGTTGGATGTTGTCCTCCTTGATGCTTAAGGATACCCATCCGTCCTTAGATAGGAGAAAAAAGGAGTGGGCTAAGCAGCTTAAGGGTCTGTTTGTTGACAGTCACTGTGTTCATGGAGGGGAAAAAGGAGCTCAGCTGAAAATTGCTTGACAAGACTGGTCCCTAAGTGGGATGACTGGAATAAGGGGGTATAACTTGACCATGGCTCCTCAGCTAGCACCTCAGAATTAACAGGACTGTAAGGAAGAGATAATGGAGCTACTTCTCAGAGGAAGCAGAGGAGCGAAGCATTATTGAAATCACAAAGTGAGATACAGGAAAGGGGGGCTGGGACTCTCGTTCACGCTCACAGCCTAGCACAGATTTGGCTTTGGAGGTGGCTTTGGGAATGTAGTATCACTCAGTTTAGGGACTTGGGAGGTTGTTCTTGCTGATGTCATGGTGGACACCAGCCACAGTTACACTCTAGATGTTTTACAGATGTCAGATTTTCAGAAGGATCCACCAGACAGAAAAATACAAAATATAGTAAGACGCCAGAGAAGTAGTCAAGGAAACTCTGAAAAATTTGGGTATCGTTGGTCAGCCTCCAGCAAGCTCCATGGAATGTATTACTATAGGATTTCTACCCATTGAGTGCAGCAAAATCAACTTATACAAAGAAACATCAAAATTAGAAAAAGAAATTAGCCAGTGAAGTCCTTTGAATTACTACAAAAGCAAGATTCTCAAGTGTCTCATGTTAACTACTTCAGGCAATTCATTCTTTGCAAAATTTTTATTCATCTTACAATTAACACATAAAAGCAAGATGATGGAATAAAAAGTGGCAATATTCACCTTTCTAACAAAAACAATCACATGCCGTCAGAATAGCTCCAGGAGAGTTCTAGAATGTAGCACAGTGCAACACAAAATCAGAGGTTAAGGAACACAGGCACTGGTGGGGAATCCTTAGCTGTACCCCTACCCTGTGCTCAGGGGTCGTTCTCAGCCAGACAGACTTCACCGAGTGGGAAAGAACGATCAGAAGGATCTCAGCCCCTTGCAGCCTTTGGCTACTGAGGCCCCCACAGGCTTCACAAATGCCCACTCAGCTGACTGGATTGTTGAAGATTGTGCCATTGGATGCTCCCTGGAGCCAAAGTCACCACAATCTAGCCAACCCTGGCCCTCCTCCTACAGGTGGAAGTCCATGCCAGAGCCGGGCTGGGAGGTCTGGAAGATGTGACTACTCTATCAGACACACGGGCATTTATGCAAAGTACAGAAACCAAGGACAGCAGGGCAACATAACACAGTCAGGGGAGCAGAATCATTCTCCAGTAAATGACCATCCCCAAAGAAATGAAGATCTATTAAAAATAATTGTATTCGGGGAAACACGAAGAAAAAAGAGGTAGATGATGCAATGACCTCTAGAAAATAAGACACGAACAAAGCCAGAAATTCAACAGAGAGATGGAGATCATTACACCATGAGAAAATGGGCCAAATACAGATCCTGGGATGGAGAAACACAACTAAAGAACACAACAGAGAGCTTCAACGTCAGCTCCAACTGAGCAGAAAGCAACCATCTATGAGCTTCCAGACAGGCCTTTTGCCCCTCTCCAGACAGGGCACAAAAGAAAAGATCATGAAGAAGAATGATAACGTATATGAGATGGGGTCCTAGAGCTGAAAGGAGAAGTGGACACACACCCCATCCCTAAACCAGAACCTGTCTCCAATTGATAACCACTTGCAAAAGACAGTTTAGGAGTCTCGCTGGAGAAACAAACTACTTGTAAGGGTAGGCCACGTGCCCAGCAGGAGATGGCCAACAGAAAATGAACTCAGTGGCATCTTTGGAGGTTCCTTGTCTCATAATGTCATGTCAGGGTTTTTGGATTGTTTGTTTTTATTTTATCTTATTTATTCTCTCTATATATGTGTATATATAAATTATGTATATATATATATAAATATATATTCTCTTTTACCCTACAGGTCCCTCGGTTATATATTATGGCTTCCAGTTTAGGTTTTTTATTTTGTTTTGTTTTAGTTTTTAAATATGGGATTCCTGTGTGTACAAACAAGTGCTATTATATATTATTTATTATATATTATGTATTAATTATATATTATGGCTTCCAGTTTAGGTTTTCTATTTTGTTTTTTTAAATATGGGACTTCTGAGTGTGCAAACAAGTGTTATTATATATTATTTATTACATATTATATATTGTATATCATGTATTAATTATAAATTATATATTATGGCTTCCAGTTTAGGTTTTTTATTTTGTTTTGTTTGTTAAATACAGGACTTCTGAGTGCAAACAAGTGGCTCTCTGTATCTATAGTTCTTTCTTGTGCCTTTTCTTAGGCTCTTTTCCTTCTTTTTGTTCTTTTTCTTCCATTCTTATTGTCGGCTTTTGTTTTGTCTTTATTTTCTTTTATGGTATTATTACCCCTCAGAAGCCTGTTTTCTAATGACGGACAGAAATGGAGTGGGTCTGGGTGGGAGGGAAGATGGGGAAGAACTAGAAGTAAAGAGAGAGAAAACCATTGTCAGGATATATTACATGAGAAAAAAATCTATTTTCAATAAAAGGAAAAAATTTTAAAGAATGATAATTAAGCTAAGAAACATATGTATTACAAGACTCTGAGGAATATGAAGGAGAAACTGTAAAAAATAAAAACAAAGACAAAAAACTTTCAAAGTTTGGAAGAGATATGGACATTTGGCTCCACGATGTTCAAAGGTCCTTAAATTAAAAGAGGTCTTCACCCAGACGCATTATAACTTCACTATCAGAAGCCAGAGTCAAAAAGAAAAATTTTAAGGCAGCAATAGAAAACAAGTTACATATAAGAGCATCTTCTTTTAACTTTCTTTTTATTTATTTTTTGTGTCTTTCACATCATGTATCTCGATCCCATTCATTTCTCCGTCCCTCCATATCTGCCCTCTGCCCTTGCAACCTCCCCACCAAAACAAAATAAAATAAAATTTAAGAGAAAAAAAGAAGGAAAAATCTCATCACAGAATCTGTAGTGTGACACAGAGAGTCAGGCAGCAAACCCTTTACTTGCAAGTGCTCATTGCAAAGAGTCTTTGGTCTGGTTCGAGGCCTCTGGTTTCTGCTACATTATACTGGCCCTCACTGGGATTCCTCTTGGATATACTGTTGTTACCCTGTGTCATGGAGATCCTGCAGTTTTGGATCTGCAGGACCAGCCCCTTCACATGCTCCAGCAGATCAAAGATGGGGTGGAGGTTGGGTGGGCCAACTCATAACCCTGGTTCTGGGACTGGGTCCTTGCAGGGTTGATCAGCCCACCAGCTCTCCTGTGTCTTCACCACCAGGGTGAGCTCTCCAGCATTGCCCTGGCTAGTTCACCCCTTGCATGGATGAGCAAAGAGCTGGGCCGGTTCTGCTTTCTCATCCTCAGAGTTGGTTCTCCCACACCTACACCTTCAGGGCCAGCTCTGCTGTGTTGCCCAGGCGTGGTGCAGGGGCCACTCTCCTGAGTGCTGCAGCCGGTGAGGATACAGAGAATCTTTATCAGATTATTAGCAAATTTCTCAACAGAAACCTTATGAGCCAGTGGAGAATGAGGGCACGAGATCCTACATTCAGTCTCTTAACACACACACACACACACACACACACACACACACACGGTAACTATGCAACATGGTGGATATAGTCATCATTTCACAATATATATTGAAACAACATGAGCATTCCTTAGGCATGTACGATTAAAAAAGGGCTTACTAGAATATTAATGGTTTTTCTTCCACCTCAACCACAAATCATTTCAGAGTTTTGGTAGTTAGTAATATAAATATTTTATGTATTTATAACCCACTGTGAATTGTCTCTTCAAACGTTTCCACTTGAATTCTCACAGCTCTTTATACAATAAGTGTGACGACACCTGTAGATCATCTGTTTTGCAAATACATTAACCCACTTTGGAGTTAGATTTAAGGTTATTTGTAATAATTTTGAAGATGAAAAGCTTATTCTATTTTATTCTCTTTTCTTACTGTTCTGCTTAGAAATTCTTTAATAATGATGTAAGCAAAAATCTGCTCTCCTATATTTTCTAACTAATTTTCTTGGGGTTTTTTTTTGGGGGGGTGTTTAAGTTAATGGCTCTGCAGTCTGGTTTTGGAGCTGTGGGTTAGCAAAAGGGCTGTTTTTTTCCCTCTTCACAAACGGGCATTTTACTGCTCTTATATTAAATAAAACATTGCCCTGCAAAATTTCAAGGAAACTGTTGTTTTTGTTGTTGTTGTTGTTTGTTTGTTTGTTTTTTTGTTTTTTTTTTCTTCTTTTGAGACAGGGTTTCTCTATTCTTGTTTCTTAACTTTCTGCTCTTATTTTACTAAACTGCATTGGCCTCTATTCGCAGATGCCCAGTGCAAAATTGTACTAAGACTCTGATTAAAACGTTGCTTTGTGATTCTTCACGAATCTTTTTTTTTCTCAGTTTTATTGTAGTTTTACTTCAGACTCACATACAGAATTTGTGAAAGAGAATTCACTGGAGATTCGCACATTATAGCTCACTGGAGAGGTGTGAAGAGAAAGGAAAAGCCTTCTGGGAAGAGCAAGCCCTTCTTGTGTGAGCGGAGAGCACAGATTGCAGTCCCCCTGAGGTTTGGGATGGAAGAACGGCAAGAGGCAGGAGGGCACAGTTAGGCTCTTAGCAGTCACAGTGAGTTAGCCCAGTGGAACAGAATCTTAGAGATGGTTCTTCCTGGGCCTTTGTTTGGAGTTTGACAGACACATCTGGAAAGACCAGAATGCGAATATACAACCCAAAGTCCACTGGAAGAAGTGAGTGACCTGTCACATTCCAGGATAAGATTGCTCCCCCACACCAAGAAAGAAAGAAAGAAAGAAAGAAAGAAAGAAAGAAAGAAAGAAAGAAAGAAAGAAAGAAAGAAAGAAAGAAAGAAAGAAAGAAAGAAGGGAGGGAGGGAGGGAGGGAGGGAGGGAGGGAGGGAGGGAGGGAGGGAGGAGAGAGAGAGAGAGAGAGAGAGAGAGAGAGAGAAAGAGAGAAAGAGAGAAAGAGAGAAAGAGAGAAAGAAAGAAATGCAACCTAAACTAACTTAAGCTACAGATCAGCCCAAATCCTGTAAAATTTACTGGATCAAAGAGCTTTCCACCTGACTCAAGATGCCTGATAAGAAGAAAGGATATGATCCCTGCTGGACGAAGTAAAGTTGACTTCAGGGTCTGTCACTCTCGAATGGAGTAAAAACTTACAATTCCTGGAAAGAAAAAGAAAACTCGACTATTGTTCAAAGGAAAACACCAATCGAAGGGAAGCTACAGATAACCAAAACACTGCAAAATTGCCACGAGTGATGTTTTGTAAAGCTAGAGCAAGAGACCCCACAGGCGACAGATGGGGAATTTTCACAGAGGGATGGAACCACTAACCTCGATAGAACGGAGTTCCAAAATATTTTAACTGACATGAATATTAATTAGCTTAGTTTAACCATTCCCCGAAGTATATATATTTTAAAACAACCTACTACAAGACAAATGTATATAGTCAACTAAAAGTAAATACTAAAACACTCTATATTTTTTTACACTTTATTTTTATTTCATGCGTATGAGTGTTTTGTCTTCATGTAATGTCTGTGTACCACATGCACGCACAGTGCCTGCAGAGGCCAGAAGAGAGTGTTGGATCTCCTGGCTCCGGAATAATAGACGGTTGTGAGCCATGTGGGTGCTAGGAATCAAACCCTGGTCCTCAGGAAGAGCAGCCAGGGCACTTAACCACTGAGCCATCTCTCCAGCCCCTCGATTACATTTTAGATATTCAGTGGTTGGCTTACTCAGATAGCCAAGGAATTCAAAGACAGATTAGCAGAAACAGAAATTCAAACACAGAGGAAAAAATAGCTTTAAAAGTAGAGCAGAAAAGAATGTTAAGATAATGTCTGTAATTAACAATCACCAAAAAAGACGAAAAAAATCTCTACTAAACATTTAACAAAAAATGACATAGTCAAGCATGATGATGCATGCCTGTTATTCCAGCAGCCAAAACGCTGAAGCAGGAAGATCAAGGGAGGCAGGGGGTGGGGTGGGGAGGGAGTAACAAGGGTGGGGAAGGGGAACGTGCCATCAGGTTGTAAAATTAATTAATTAATTCATTCATTAATTAATGAATTAATTAAAATAAAAGAGTTTGAGACCAGCCTGTGGCGCACCACAGAGAGATCCTGTCCGAGAAAGAGGGGGAGGGGAAAGGCAGGGAGAGGCAAAAGAGAAATAAGACCAGCCCTGCACAAACTCTTTCAGAAAACAGAACAAAGGAGAACATGCCTACTCACTCTTGTAGACAGATGTAACACTGACATCAAAATATGACAGTCATCAAGAGAAAAGTCATAGGCTAACATCCATCACCAACACAGACGTAAAACTTCTAAGAAAAATGTTCTAAATTGAACCCAGAACGACATGTAAAAGCTAATATATCATGACCAAGAAATGAGAAGTTGGCTTAACATTTTAGAATCTATTTAAATTTACCATATTTAAAGAATCAGAAAAATAAATCTTATCATTAGACACAGAAAATAATGATTTCATAAAATACTCTTTCATTAATTAAAAAAAATTCTTGGAGTATTAGACATGGCAGTAACATCCTTGACCTGACAAGAATATCTGCCACACAACACTACAACTCAACAGATTAAACCCTGTAAGCAAATCAGTTCCCACCATTGCTGATTCTACTGGCCATTGGGCTGGTAGTCCTAATTAATTAAATAAATAAAGCAAGCGGGAAGCTTCTAAACATTGGTAAGGCAGAAGATATACTCTTTAGACATGGTTCTGAGTATAGAAATCCCCCTTCCTCCACCCCCCCAAAAAGGTATGAGCAATGGCAGTAACATATGAATTTTTGATAAACCTGTTGAGTATGAGAACAAAAGACAAAAAAAAATTAGGATCATTTCTAAACACTAACAGCAATGACTAAGAAATGTGTCTTAAAAACGTAATTTATAAGAGCATCAAAACTTGTAAAACCTGGGTTAAAAACTAGATAAGATCACTTAAACAAAAACTATAAAATATGATGGGGCTGGGATCATGGCTCATCAGGTGAAATTTCTGCTGTACTAGCATGGTGTTCTGAGTTCAGATTCCTAGCAAGCACAATGGTGTACATCTGTAAGTTCAGGGCTAAAGAGTGGAAATGGGTGGATACCTAGAGTTCGCTGGCCAGCTGGGCTGGCCATAACCTTAGCTTCAGTTCGAGACCCTGTCTCAGAAGATAAGGTGGAAAGCAATTGTTGAAGACACCCAACATCAACCTGGAGCCTCCACAGATGTATGCCTGGGATGCCGACATTTGGCTTCCACAGACATGCACAGGTAAGTACAACACACACATACCACCTGCACACACACACACACACACACACACACACACACACACACACCACAAACACACAAATTATAAAATATTATGGAATAAAGTCAACGATCTAAACAGATGGAGACATTACCACATTTATGTATTGGAAGGTTCTATGTTGTTAGCTCCTCGGTCCTCCCCATATTATTCCAGAAGGTCAGCATAGCCCCAGTGAAAACCCTCAGCAGGTTTGATTTGGAGATACGTACAAACTGGGTAGTGGGCTAACATAACTGAGAAACACTTGAAGAACCCCAACCCTGGAGAGGAGCTGTAATAGTACTTTATCGTCCAGACCACCAGCCTGCAAATAACAGCATGGAAATGTATTAATTATGAAAGTTTGGCCTTTAGCTTAGGCTTGCTTCCAACTAGCTCTTATAACTTATATTAACCTATTCATATTAATCTACGTTCTGCCACATGGCGTTACCTCTCTTCCGTCTTGCACCTCCTGTCTCCTCTTCCTGTCTCTCTGGTGATTCCCTTTTCTTCTTCCCAGAGTTCTCTCTCTGCCTGGAAGTTCTACTTCTACCTCCTGCCTAGCTATTGGTCATTCAGCTTTCTATTACACCAATCACAGCAATACATCTTCACACAGTATATAAATATCCCACAACAAGTTATAATACTGACTACCAAATCAAAATATGGCAACGTAGTATAGTATTGCTAAAAAAAAAAAAGACAGAAACACCAATGAACAGCATAGAGTACGGAAATAGACTCAAGACAAGGTCTTGATTTTTGACAAAGTTTCCAGTGCAACTCAATTTTTTAAAAGAGAATTTATTTTTTAAGTGTGAGTATATGTGTATGTCTGAGTGTGGTTCTGCGCACATGTGTGGCCAACAAACATCAGGAAATGAAATTAAAACAACAGTGAGATACAAATTCACACCAGAAGAATGACTAAAGTCAAAAGAAAGAGGATGAATATGGTAGCGGCTGGGTTCACACGGTGTTGGTGGGAATAAAAGACAGTGTATTAGTTACTTTCTTACTGCTGTGACAAAATGTCTCACAGAAATGACAGAAGGAAGGAAAGACTTCATCACCATTTTTAAGGGTTCAGTCTACCACAGCTTGGAAGGCAGGATGGAGCTCAGCTACTCACATCATGCTATGCCACCAAGCAGATGAAAGGGGAACGGCAGTGTTGGGAAGGTTTTCTTAGTCACATTATACTTCATATGTGCTCATAGCCTGTGGGATGGTGGCACCCACACTCTGGCAGGTCTGCCCACTTCAGCTAACCCTTTCTGGAAATGTCCTCAGACACATCCAGAGGTGGGCCTTACCAATCTCCTGAGTGAATCTGACCAGTCTAGTCGGCAATGAAGATTAACCACTTCTTCGGGTGAAATCCTTTTGGAAGGATGCTTGTTCCTTTCCAATCAATCTAAACAACTGTCTACCCTGTAACCTAGCAATCTCACTCTGGACGAAGAGAAAAGGAAGCACACAGGCGCACCTCAGAACTGAAAGCGACTCAAATTTCTACCAAGAGCAGAATATAAAAATAAGTTGAGTAAAGTCATGCGATGGAGTGTCTGTCACACAGCAGTGAGAAAGAATAAATGACCAATATCGCACAACTGCGTGGATGGTTAATAAGAAGAAACAAAAGGAGCTTTGTACGCTATAGGGCTCCTTTGTGACAAAATGCCATGTCAGGGAACCCATACTCCTCCTGCCTCAGTTTCCCGAGTAGCAGGGCTACAACTGTGCACATGAGGGGCAGGGTTACTAAAAAAGCAGTGAAAGCTGCATTCTTATTTTCTCCAGTCTTGGAAAAGAAGCCTTTAGCATTTACTGTTAAGTATGACGCCAGCATTAGTCTGTGAAAGCTGTTCTCAAACATATGAAGACAACATCCATTTATCTTTAGTTCTTACTCCATTTTGTCATGATTGAATATAGAATTTTATATCTCCAAGTTTATAAAACAGTTATAGAAACAGATCTTCAGAACACATTAAAAACGTTAAAATGGTTCCCTCCTTCGATCTAGCCGGCTCGTGATTTGCTGTGCTCACGTTTCTACTACTAAGTTACTTCATGATGGCTTTTTTCTCTTAACACATTGAACACCTGCTGGTCTGTCTTCACCAGGGCTACCTGGTTCACTTTTAGGAGGCATCTTCTGCTCCCTGAACCTGAAACAGAGTCCAATTCAGCTTCTCAGTGTTTCACCCGCTTTTCTCCGCATTTCCAGGTGTCCTACCCTGCCTCCGTGGGTTCGGAAGCTCTTCCTCCCTTTCTTTGGAGGAGAATCTTTGCTTTTTCTGACTCTCCTTCACCCAGCTGGAGGGAGGCAGCTTCTTGTCGGCCATTGTGCCTGGAAAGGCCCTCTTGTACATGTTCTTCAATTCCCAGATCAGCAAGTCTGTCATTTTCTATTATTAATTTTCTCCTTTTCCACAGCTTCCTACCATGGGAGTCTTCAGGTTGTGAGAGTGCTGGTAGATGACAGCCTCACACATCCCATCGCCACGGTTCTATTGAAATGGAACTTAGTGTAAAACTAACTGACGTGATTTTTTTTTCCCCACTGAAAACTAACTTGAAAAAAAAAAGTGCCCTTCTGTAAAACAGGAGCTGTGATTATTTAGATAATAGTAACAATAATTTGAGCTACATTTCAATTATAGATTCACTATAAATTCTCTAAATTTATGTGTGGTATATGTATGTACATATTCGTGTGTGTCTGCACGAGTGTGTACATGTGTGTGCAGGCATGTGGAGGTCACGGATCTCTGATTAGAACTCATCAATTCAGTTGGACTGGCTGGCCATTAGCCCCAGCAATCACTCAGTCCCCACTTCTCCAGCACTGGGATTATAAGGGGGGGTTGCCGTGCCCAGTGTTTGACATGGGTGTCAGGGAATCCAGACCTGAGTAAACCATTTCCCCAACCCCAACTCTTAAAACTTTCAAGCTAAGTCTTAATAACAATGTGATTGGTCTTGCAATAAGATTTGAACATAATTATTTATAGCCAAAATGATCTTGGAACCTTCCTATCATCTCCAGTAAAAAAGAGCAAGCATCATTCCATTCCTGGTGAACATCTTTGAACTTTTAAAATTATTCCACTGCTTATTTCATGATTTCAGAAGGTAAATTCATGCAAATGATTTTCTAACTTGTCATGCTTGTATGTATATGCCTTAAAAATTAAGGGATTCTTTTGAACAGACTCAGTCATTTTATAAAATATAACCTCTTATACACAGGAGACCGGCAGAAAGTTAACAGTAAGTTGTAGGCCGCAGCTGGTAAAGAAATAGGCCCAAATCTCTTCAGAGTTCAGAATTATAGGTTTGAATTCTTATCCTGAGCGGTTTTCCCCGTGCCAGGTTAGTAATTCTGTGTCTGGCGCTGTGGTTCAGTCATAAAAACAATGAAACTCCATCAGGTTGGGCTTGTGAAAGCGGAAAGCAGAGCGGAGGGAGGAGGGTGTGACTTCAGCATCTGAAACTCAGCTTTAGAAAGAAAAACAGCGGAGACATGATGTCATCCTGGAGAAGGTAGACGCACTGTAGAGCTGGCTTTTTTTCCGAGCTGGCCTGACCTGAGTTTTTTTTTTTTTTTTTTTTTTTTTTTAACAAAATCCAGATGGAAAGAAGGGAGGAATATATGTATATATTCCAAGACTGAAACAAAGACTTCAAGCAGTGACTTTTTCACTCATGAATTTAGCATGCTTGGATTTAATGCAGACCCAGTAGAGCCCCTCACTCTCCCCCTCCGCCTCCTTACAGCAGACCTTTTCACCCCCCTCTGGATCTGCAGGAGGCACCCGGTCTGGTTACTCTCCTGACCACTAACTGAAGGCGGCTCTTTAAATCCTACTGATGGGAAAGTCATCAACTCCAAAACTCAGGTTTGAGTTTTCTGGTTTGGATTCTGTATTGTTTTCAGTTTTTAACCTCCTGGAAATTGGGATAGTTGATAAATGAAACTTTGCAGCTCAACTGGAAAAGCTCTGGGTTTTTGTTTTGCTTGGGGGGGGGGTTGTTTCTATTTGTGTGTGTGTTGTTGTTGTTGCTGCTGTTGCTAAATTGTCTGTTTTTACTTGATTGGCTGGTTGGTTTCTTATTTCTATATTTTCCATACTGGAACATAAAATAATGTATTCTCTGTCATCTTTGATTTAGAATATACCCAACACTGCAATTCCAGTGATGGAGACTAATGAGGCAGAGGGATTTTATTTGCATTGTTTTGCTTTCTCTTGTCTTCATTTTAAAGACGTCTTGGCTTTAGGGGAGACCTAGAAAGAAAGTCCCCACGGAACTGAACTGTGTTCTGTGAGAATTCATGTGAGTGGTATAGAGCCAATTCCACCGGTCCCTTCCCACATGGAAGAAAGGTTCCCCCACACTGAAGACTCACAGAGAGGAGCTCACTGGCCTGCGTAAGCACCCAGAATCTCCAAATAGGAAAGACAGAGTGTGCAGCCTCTGTTCCTGAAGATCAGGGGCTGAGGCATCTGCCCTGAGCAAGGGAAGGCAGGAGAAAAAGGTAAGAATCATACCAAAGGGTAACACGTGAGATGGGATGGGAGACACTTCATCTTCGGTAGGTGCCACAGTCTCAAGATCAGCCCACATTTGAAAGGAAATGGAGAGACCAGAAGCCCTGCAAACTGAGCCACCCTGGAGTCCTGAAGCCACCTACCTGTCCTGAAGAACTCTGGCCAGGCCCAGGCAAGAGTTCCCACAGCACTGACGGGAGCCCAGCCCATCAAGAGTATCTCCTCAACAGCAGACAGACAGACAGACACCCGTGGCTGAGCAAGGCCCCCCATAGGATGGCAGCAGCGTGCAGCAGAAACCAAGACAAAAGCACCAATGGACTGCTCTGCCTGCTGGTCCCCATTCTCCACCTGGCTCTGGGAAGTGAGGCTGACACCCTCTGGACTGAGTATGTCCCTGCGTTCATAGAGAGCCCACTGAGAGCTAAGTCACTTGTCGATCTCTGTGTTCCCAGTCACTGGAGCCACCCGTTTGCCTCTCAATCTCAGGACTTTTTATAGATCAGGCATCACAGGGAGGGAAAAAAAAAACTTTAAGTGTGGTGATAGATTGTGTACCCTAAGAAAATTTGCCTGAAGATCAGAGAGACAAAGGAACAAGCCACTGCCGTGTCTCACCTCTAGGACTCCTCAGCCTGAAAAGTTCCTGTCTCCTCACGTCTTAAATACCTTTCTCCGCCCAGCCATCACTTCCTTCTTAGTGCTGGGATTAAAGGCGTGTGCCACCACTGTCTGGCTCTGTTTCTCTCCTAGACTGAATCAATCTCATGTAGTTCAGGGTGGCTTTGAACTCACAGAGATCCAGACGGATCTCTGCCTCCCAAGTGCTAGGATTAAAAGTGTGTGCCACCACTGCCTGGCCTCTGTGTTTAATCTAGTGGCTTGTTCTGTTCTCTGATCTTCAGGCAAATTTTATTAGGTACATAATATATCACCACATTCAAGTATTCCCAATAACCAATGAAAAGCTGTGATTATTTAAAAGGAGCAGAGTCATGGGGTAGAGGCTTAAAAAAAATTATCTAGAGACTCAGAGCTCATCAAGTAGGAAATTAAAGATGCAAACCCAGGTCAGCCCAACTTGAAAACTCATCTTCTTTTCACATTATGCTGACTGCCTTAGATGAGGCAGGAAATGTCATGGGAATATACTGTCGGGTCAAGTTAGTCAGAACTATTAATATTAGTACAATACTGCCATCCACAAGGACTGTTTTCTATCTAGATTAGACAATATAATCTGTGTTTAAAATATACAAAGGAAATATCAGCTGAACAGAGATCTGGTTGTTGATTCCAGGGACTCATAAGTCCCCAAATTTTCTTGGGTTCTCCAAAGAATACCTTGATTGTGGTTGCTCTGTAAAGAAGCTAGGAGAATGTGTCTCTCAGAGTTTATTTCTGTGTGTAAGTGAGGAAAGGTAGAGGGACTTGTTACTAAAGCCCTCTAATAAACAGTTGGGGGAGCCGTTCTAGAACATTCTGGAGACTACTCTTTAAAGCAAAGGAGAACTCACACCATCACTCTCAACTTGCAATGTTTATATTTTCAGTGTAAAATACGGCACAGTTTTGTATGTACTAAGGATTATAAATAAGAACACACACACTATCCGTTTCATAGTCTCCTGCAGGGGCAGGAGCTGTTTCAATTCAAATGGCTGTACCTCCAGCCACTACTGTTAGGGAGAGTGCCACACACAGGAACAGTTTTCTATCATTCTTCATCTGTTCAGCATTACATCCTGAGTTTCCCCCTAGCTATTGAGGCAGGCCACGAAAGTCTTGGATAAGGGCAGATTTATTAAGGATGAAATGAATACAACGCACTCACAAATAAAGAACAAAGCTGTGCCTCTGCCTTTTCATCCACCAGGGAGAGATGGGGAAGGTCTGGACAAGGTCACTGAGCCATGGCATCAGGAAGCCTTCCATAGTCCAAGGGGCAGCGGGACCCTCCCCCATGGATTCTTAAAGGGGCATGTATCTTCAGAGAAGACCACACCCATTGGGCCAACCCGCTCCAATCCATTGGTCATGAGACCAAATGGCAGAATTCCCACAAGTATTTCCCCCTTCTTGTCTAAAATAAATAGGAAGCTTCTAATCCTAACATAATAAAAACTATATACAATAAGAATAATTATCAAGTATTGTCCAGAGAAAGAAAAGGTAATAATCTTAACAAGGAATGAAACTACATACAATAAGAACAATTATCAAGAAAGAAATACGCCGGGTGGTGGTGGCACACGCCTTTAATACCAGCACTCAGAAGGCAGAGATAGGCGGATCTCTGTGAGTTCGAGGCCAGCCTGGACTACAGAGGGAGTTCCAGGAAAGGCGCAAAACTACACAGAGAAACCCTGTCTCGAAAAAAAAAAAAAAAAAAAGAAATACATCCTAGATGTCCAGACCATCCACAGGTAATAGGCAATTTTTATAGAGATTACTCCAATAGCTATTCTTCCTGAAGAATCTGAGTTTTGTACCTAATATGTCCTTAGTGAAGATTTGGGAGGATTGTAACTGTAAATAGCTAGTCTTCAACCCCATCGAAGACCTGAGAAGAAAAATAATATTGCCTGAGTAAGCATGAAGTGCAAGCAAAAAATTTGCAAGGAATGACAGAAACAGCTGGCTGCCTGGACAATCACCCCAGCTTTCTCTGTAAAGCTGGGACATCCAACTTGGGCTTACAGACCTAGAATATCTGACAGGCTTTTTTCAGAAGCAGGAGAATTTGAGGGACTGTCCTACCCTGTCTTGGCAAAGCTCAGCAGTTGCTTTTCTTTGTGTCCTTCTTGTCCAGATTGGACAGCATACTTACTGTCAGCAGTTGAGGCAAGGGCAGTGTCTTGCCCAATAGGCTGGTTTTGCCAAGAAGAAAACAAACTCCATATGGAGTGTCTTCGGTGCCCATCATCTTCTCAGGAGTAGATCAGTGCTACCAGGAGTAGACGTGTCTCATGTCAAAAGAATTCTAGGTTATTAAAATATTTTAAATGCCATATTCTGTAGGTCTTTGAAGTGTTTGAAGATTACCTATCTATTTGGAGTATATCTCTGCACACCTAGAAAACCTAACTAACATGACTATAAGTTTGACAAACATGAGTGACTATTAACCTGTAAACTTATGTAGTTTAAGGGCTAAAGCTTCACATTATAAAAATAAACAAGCTATAGTGGTAATACCTTATGCAAAAATAGAAACAGATGTACAGTATGAAGACAATAACCTTGAAATTTCATAAAAATAAACAAGCTATAGAGGTAATACCTTATGCAAAAATAGAAACAGATGTACAGTATGAAGACAATAACCTTGAAATTGTGACAATATACAAAAATATCTTAACCAGAGATAGAAATGTATAATGCAGTATGACAAAATAGCCTTAATTTGCATCAGTATACAAAAGTACCCTAAACAGAGGTAGAAACATATATACAGTATAAAAAAATACCCTAAACAGAGGTAGAAACATATATACAATATAAAAAAATAACTTTACATTTGTATCAATATTCAAAAATACCATAAACAGAGGTAGAAATATATATACAGTATAACAAAAATAACTTTACATTTGTATCAATATACAAAAATACCTTAAACAGAAGTAGGAACATATATACAATATAACAAAAGTAATTTTGAATTTGTATCAATATACAAAAATCCATACCAATGTAAATTATTTAAAACTGATAGTTGTTTTTTTAGTTTACAAGTAGATTTAATAATCTACCTTTTAATCCTATCATATCCATCTCCCTTTTTCCTATTTCAAATGAGATCCCTGAGTCTAATCTCTATTATTCCACCCCCAACCCTAGCAACTTATTACCAACCCCCTACAGATGACAATTATCCATAACACTGAGAAAAATCCAAAAACCATGCACCTCAACTATTGGGAAAGTGATTGTCATATTCTTAGAATTACTTCCTGCTGTCTGGGGGGTGATGGTGTCTCTATGGGATCTTATGAGGACCAAAACAATAGTTAAATCTTAGGAGAACTAGCTGAAACATTTGTAGCCAGTCTGTGAGTAATGGGTAAAGCTTATCTGAAGTTCTGGCTGGAGAGGTACAAGAGGGTGGATGTCTCAGGTAGCTACCTTAGAACTGTCTTGAGCAGTTTATAGTGCAAAACCGATCTTTGGTTGGTGTTTATAGGCTTAATGGCATTATAGTGATCTAGGCAGTGTCGTTGTTGTGGGCCCCATCATTCTTTTAGAGACTTCAGAGATCACTGCTAGGAAAATTTATTGTTCACTGTGGAAAGCTTAAACATCATTAATATCGCCGGGCGGTGGTGGCGCACGCCTTTAATCCCAGCACTCGGGAGGCAGAGCCAGGTGGATCTCTGTGAGTTCAAGGCCAGCCTGGGCTACCAAGTGAGTTCCAGGAAAGGCGCAAAGCTACACAGAGAAACCCTGCCTCGAAAAACCAAAAAAACAAACAAACAAAAAAAAAAACATCATTAATATCAAAATGGAAAATTTAAATTATAAGATAGTAATACACCTAAAGAAAAGTTTTAAAGAGTCATATTAAATTTGAGGAGAAAGAGATTTATGACAACAATAGTCCCTAGGTTTTGTTGTTTGCTGTTTTTTTTTTAAAGATTTATTTATTTATTTTAAAAGAAAGATTTATTATGTATACAGTGTTCTGCCTGCATGTATCCCTGCAGGCCAGAAGAGGGCACCATATATCTCATTACGGAGGCGGTTGTGAGCCACCATGTGGTTACTGGGAGTTGAACTCAGGACCTCTGGAAGAGCAGCCAGTCCTCTTAACCACTGAGCCATCTCTCCAGTCCCAGGTCTTGGCTTTTTTCTGTCCCATACCAGGTGGCTCTTCTGATGTAAGACAGAGACTCTGAATTGTTTTTTAACAACATACTTGGGTTTAGAGAAGGAGAGAGCCACACTTCAACTCCAAAGTCAGCTTTAGTTTTTAATTGAGTCAGGACAATGTGTATTTTGACAGTTAAAGAGATTTTACCCTATAGGAGTATTTATACCATCATGCCAGATTGTTTCGTTTCTTGGTAATCTTTTAGGGTAGTTTTCCCTTCTTTCTTAGACGTCTGTCTATCCAAAGGTCCTTAATGTCCTTAAGATGGATATTCCTATTCTCCTGTAAAGACAAAAACAGAACCCTGCCCTGACCCTAATTTTCTTTTGACATGTTGAATCGCCATACGAGTTGATAAACAATCACTTCTCCTAATCAAGAGGTCTCTCCTATTCAAATCGAATTAATTTTGAATCTCTTCCCCAATGTAACACATATCCTGTTTTCCATTTTGAAGTCAACACATCTTTAAAGTACACAGGCTGATTTAATTCAGTAGTTTTTTTTTTCTATTGTCCAATGTCTCTCTGAAGCTTTGTTCCTTTCTCATTAGCATTTAAAAAATTTAAGGTTAATAAGGCATCAGGTAAACTGTCTCTGGGTGTCTTTATTACCCCTTTCTGTTCTTTTAAAGTGTGATTAAATCTTTTGATAACTACTTGTCCTATAGGATTGTGTGGTATACTAGTAATATGTTTTATATTGTAATATGTTAAAAAAACTGTTTCATTTTACTAGAGACATATGCTGGAGCATTGTCAGTCTTAATTTGTACAGGTATCCCATGATGGCCATGACTTCTAATAGATGTACAATTACAAAATCAGCCTTTTTGGAACTCAAAACATTTGTCTATTGAAATCTTGAATATGTATCTATAATTTCCTTGGCTCATTGCCAAGTGATAGAAAATATCCTTTTTCAAACCCTTGTTATTGACATTTTTATGAAATTCTGAGGCCTCCCTCACATTTCCTACTAATAACTGGTCAATTTCATCATTACCTTGTGCTAGAGGGCCTGGCAGACCCGTATGGGATCTGATATGTATTTTATATATATGGGATAATTTTTATTTCTGACTATTTTCTGTAATTGTATAAATAACGAAGTTAATTCTGATTCATCAGGAATAAGTTCAGAGGTTTCAGTGTGCAAAACAACTCTTTCTGCATATTGAGAGTCAGTAACTATATTGAAAGTTTCTGTAAAGTCCTTCAATACCATGAGAATAGCATATAATTCTGACTTTTGGATGGAATCACAAGGGCTTTGAGTCACTTTATTTAATTTCCTGCCTTTCCTGATTTATTTGCATCAGTATAGAATATAGGGGTGTAGCATGAATCTTAAAGGTACTTATTAATGAAGTCAAACCTGAGCCAGTTATTGGGGTGAACACTGGAAGATCAGAGAGACTGAACAAGCCACAGCTACCTCACCTGGCCAACTTCTCAGCTGATCCTGTTTCCTCAGACTGGAAGCCTCTGTATCCTCATATCCGAATGGCTCTCAGCTGAACTGTGCTGCTAGAAGCCTGAAAGCTTAACCAGCCAAATGCTTCTAGTTTCTGGTCCTCACGCCTTATTAAAGGCTCGCTTTCTGGGATTAAAGGCGTGTGTCACCATGCCTGGCCGTTTTCAATGTGGCCTTGAACTCACAGAGATCCAGAGGGATTTCTACCTCTGGAGTGCTAGGATTAAAGGTGTGAGTGCCACCATTTTCTAGCCTTTGTATCTAGTGGCTGTTCTGTTCTCTGACCCCAGATAAATTTATTAGGGTACACAATATTTTGGGGAACATAATATCACCACATAGGGGCTCCAGATATTGGTGTTCCCCGTACAGTGTGAGGAAGGACCCAACTGGTTCTTTTTATGAATTGAAGTCTCTTGTTTTTGGGATATCTGTTGTTAATCTCTCAAAAAAAAAAAAAAAAAACTACTGCAAGCTCTTTGCCAATGTTCATTTTCTGCCCACAAAGAGGAAATTTCAGCATTAGTAAAAGGTACTACAATTTTTGTTGGGTCCATTCCTGTCAACTGACAAAGTCTTAATTTTCCTTTTAGAATCAACTCAGAAACATTTTCCACATGTCTTTAATTTTTTACTCTGTTTGTGTGGTACAAATATCTATTCTAAGATAATATCTTCATTAAAATCCCTGTAGTGGAATGCAAAGAGGGTAATACAACCAGAATGAAATCAAGCTCTGGATCCAAACGATCCACACAACACCTAGTCATTACCAATTTCCACAATGCGCCAAGGTTGTTACTTGGGTATGGGCCACCAGAAATTCTAATCGTGGCACTGAAGAGAATAGACCCCTAAAGGGCTCACCTGCTAACTATCCTAGAAGAAACAGTAACCACAGCCACCATCCAAGATTAGGGTGTGTTGGAGAGGCAGCAGAAAACCCAAAGCATTATATCAAAAGCCATGAGGCAACTAACAAAAAAAAATCTGAAGACATCTACCCCAAATACTAGAGGATAAAGGTTAAACTAATTGGGAATTTAGAGATAGGATGAGATAATGAGAAGGGGGAGGTTTTCATGAACAGGGTGATTAAGTAATTTATCCTTCAACTGGGACACTTGATAAATTACGTTGGAACAACAATATATAAATGGGGGAATTCCCAGGGCAAGTGAGATAAATAATTGCCTTATTTATATATCATAGGCAATCAAGAAAACCCAAAAGCACAGCTCCCGTGAGTCTGCAAACGTCTTGGGTATTATTGCATTGTCAAGCATTTTGTCAATGCTCACCCTAATGGTGATGTCATGGGTCCTGTTCTTATTCTGTTGCTGATACATATGCTGCTGAAGACGGGGTGATACAATGTCTCAGTGTGGTTTAAACAGGAGAAAGAAAGAAAGAAACAAGAATGGTTCAGCAGGACCTGGGAAGCAAAAACTAGAGAGCTTTGATGATGTACACATCTCCACTAATTACTCAATGCCGTCAGTGATGACTGTAAGCTAGGCAAGAAAAACTAATTATATAGTACACTGAAAGTTCCAGAACTTCCCCGCTCAGTCCCTGTATTCCCCATGACTCACGGACTTCACTGTGTCATTTTTCCATTCTCTGCTGAGTAGAGCAGGAAGGCTTGGTAGAATAGATGAATGAGGGATAGTAAGAAATGATCTTGCTAGCTTTGCATGAGCAAAGGCACCACGAGTCCGTTTGACTCTCCCACAATCTCACAGGGGTTCAGGGCGCACATCTCCACATGCTGGCATTCGTCAGTAACATGTCTTGAGTCAGAGAGACAGACCATTGCTTTGTTGTAGATGGACTTTCAGACCTGCGTAGGTTAGTGTTGCAGAGTCTCTAGCTCAAGAGCAATACCCAGAAGAACCTCCCACGACTCCAACATTCTAAGCTACCTTAGTAAAATCTGTTTCAACCAGTCAGGATCCATCTCAATTGTATACAACTACATATGCTAGCTGATAAAACCATTTAGAGATCGCTTGCCATTTTGCCCTTCATTCCCCCCCCCCCAATTCTTCATATGATTTAATGGATGTGTAAATCTCTGACATCTACATAAAACCCTATGGCCAGAACATGTAGAGTTGTTGTATGTTTGCTGTATTGCTTTGATTATCCTTTCTATCTAGAAAAAGGCTTGAAATTCTTGTTCAACTTTTGTAGGTGTTGGGGGGCTAGGATAGCCAGAGTAGTCACAGAAGGTTATCTCCCATCTGCAACATTCTGTTTTTAGTGAAGAGAATGCACTGTTATCTATGCAACAAAATGCATGTAGATAGACAACGGTAAAACTGTAGCCCGAGTACAGACCTAGCACTCATGCATTCAATCAATGCTTACTGGGAGAATGGTGAAATGATTATTTCAATGCTTTCACACTGCTATTTTATAGACAATGAAGATAAGACTGGAATAGCACGTGTAACTCTGCTTTCTATGTGTATTCTGATGATACATGAATTTAGTACATTGATTTTTTTTGAACAATTTACACAGAGTTACAACAGTTTTATCAGTTTTCATGTCAGATCTGTTGCTTAGGCATACCAGGTTAAATATTTATAACATAGAAGTTACTCTCCCCGTGTGTGTGTGTGTGTGTGTGTGTGTGTGTGTGTGTGTGTGTTTGTGCATTTCTATGTGTCTGTGTATGTATACATGCATATACATGTGTTTATATGTGCATATATAAATATATATGTGTATATATATAAATATATATACACACACATACATATATGGAACAGATATGCCTAAAGAACTAAATTCTGCCTTTCACACACTTGAGAGAATCTGGATGAAAGGAAATTGTTCCAGACAGCTATAGAAGCTTTCTGGGAATTTCCCTAAGTCTTGAAGTTTTATGAACATTTAAGCACATTTGATAATTCAGGTGAAAACGGTTTCACACACAAACTGTTTTCACCCAAAAATGTTTCCAGTTCAATGCAATTATCACTGTACACTCTGCCACTGTGTAAGAGAGGCCGTCCCCGTTACCAGGTCAGGACTGTCTGGCAAACACTGAGGCAGTGTGACAGAGGAAGAACAGAGGACTTGGAGGTAGGCAGAGCTGCCCTGGAAAATGTATGGACAAGAGAGCCTGTGTGTCCATCTGGACCATGCTGGCTGCCCATTGTCTAGAGATAGAAACACTTCCTTCCTTCCTTAGGGACACCATTTCAAAGTGAATGAGAGCTCTGTGAAGAGGCATGAGCTGCTTCATGACAAGGGTGGAGAATAAACATTGAATTATTAAATCTACACATTATAATTCATTTCTTTTTGGCCCAGAAATAAATACTTCACTGTTTATCCCGGATGCTGAGTGGACAACTAACTTAATAATATATGAAAAGTATTAAGTGCTGAAAACCCTGACAATTAGTTTTGAAGTTCTGTATTATTTTAATCTTAGTGATTTAGCCTTTGGCTTAAATTAAAAATGTTCCTTTACACATTCATTTATTACTTAAGTCTTCTGAATTCCAAAAGGATTTAAGGGGCTTAAAATGAAAGCAGGGGGGGGGCTAAGGAGATGGTTCAGCAGGTTAGTGCTTTTTGCACAAGCCTGAGAACCTGAGGTTAACCCCCAAGTACCTATACCAAATGCTGCACATGGCTGTGTAACCCCAGCACTTAGGAGAAAAGATAGGAGGATCCTAGGATCCTAGGACTTGCTGCCCATCTGCCTAGCTCTGGGTTCAGTGAGAGACCCTGGCCCAAGGGGATAAGGTCAAGAGTGACGGAACAGGACACTTGATTTCCTCTTCTGGTCTCCATGTGTGCACATAGATAAACCACCTGGGGTGGGGGGCTAACTTGAATGTGGTGGTGCTGTGGATATTGTTCTGTATGCTATGAATGTGTTGCTCTGATTGGTTAATAAATAAAATGCTGATTGGCCAGTAGCCAGGCAGGAAGTATAGGTGGGACAAGCAGAGAGGAGAATTCTGGGGAACAGGAAGGCTGAGGCAGGAGTCGCCAGCCAGACACAGAGGAAGCAAGATGTGAAGGTAGAACTGGGAAAAGGTACCAAGGCACATGGCTAAACATAAATAAGAATTATGGGTTAATTTAAGATGTAAGATCTAGCTAGCAAGAAGCCTGAGCCATTAGGCAGTACAGTTTTAATTAATATAAGCATCTCTGTGTTTACTTGGATCTGGGTAGCTGCGGGCCCCGGCGGGACTGGAGAAAACTCCAGCTACATGGTGGCTCATACCTATAGTCCCAGCACAGCAGAGGCTGAGGCAGGAGGATTGCAGTGAGTTACAGGCCAGCCTGGGTTACAAAGTAGGGATGTGTCTTTAGGAAACAACAAGAAAAGAAATGAATGAATGAAAAGAAGGGAACTCTAATCAAATTATTTTGAGGATGTAGTAAAAATTAAGCAATTGTTAAGAAAACTATGTTGAGCTGTGCAGTGGTGGCGCTCACCTTTAATCCCAGCATTTGGGAGGCAGAGCCAGGTGGATCTCTGTGAGAAAGAAAGAAAGAGAGAAAGAAAGAAAGAAAGAAAGAAAGAAAGAAAGAAAGAAAGAAAGAAAGAAAGAGAGAGAGAGAGAGAGAGAGAGAGGGAGGGAGGGAGGGAGGGAGGGAGGGAGGAAGGAAGGAAGGAAGGAAGGAAGGAAGGAAGGAAGGAAGGAAGGAAGAGAAAAGAATGAAGGGAAGAAGGAAAGGAAGGAGAGAGGAGGGAGGGACGCTCCCTTCCAACAACCACTGAATTACTGAAGTTATCTGTCATAGGCCCATGAAATTTCCCCCAGATTATGCATCCAATTTGCTTTAAATATGAGGCAGAGAGGTGTAAGTCACCATAATGGAAGCAAGATGTGAAAAGAAAAAAAAAAAACAAAAACAAAAACAAAACTCTACTCATCTGTCCAGAAAACCATTACAACCTACACACTCTTCCTGCCTCTATGGGAACCAATGGAAGAGAACTCTAACAAAATCCAAAAGGGAAGAGGAGAACCCACGTGGCCAGTCACAGAACATATTTACTCCACCATGATTTATCTTCCATTAGTCAGCAGCAAAGAATCGTGGGAAAACAAGTATCTTGTTCTAGGATGTCAGAGAGGAGCAAAATAATTCAACATCCACCAGTAACTTTGAGCAAAACACAAATGTTTCCTTCCTGGTTCTGGACAATAACTCCTCATATGGGAGACCACTGGGATCAAGAGTGAGTCTCCAAACACCGGACCCTCACTGGTTTGCTGAGAACTGGGGCTCATGCTGAGCTGCAGGTCATGCTCCTTGGAGAAGATGGGAGTAGAGATGATGGAAGATCCAATTCTGGCAAGGGAGGTACCCTCTCAGACAGTCTCACAGCAAAAAAGCTGAAAGGTTTCAGGCTTAGGGCTCAAGGGGGACACTGAGATGTATTGTTCTCTTTATAGGTTTATTAAAAGAGCTATTAACACCTTGGGGACAGCAGCAGGGCAGGGGCACTGAGGGAGGGCAGAGTTATGTGGCAGAGTAGGAATAGGGTAGAAAGGAGATTGGAAAATTTCCCCTTCAGTCCCCAGCTGGTCGTTGCTAGAGGTGACCAGTGAGTGCTCTATCAAAGAATATTAGATGATCAATAAATATCTTTTCTAGCCAGCCATTACTATGGATTGGTGGATCAGGGAAGAAAAAAATCTAGAGAAACAAGTTACCTCAGCTGTGGAAGTGCAAATCACTATCGTTACTGAAGTTATCACAGCTTAACCCAAATGGAGGAAACGACAAAATTGCCATGGCCCTCACTAGCAATGATGACACTTGGAACCTTTGCTTCTACTTTTTCCTTAAAATGCCCGAGACCAGTGATCGTTCCAGTTGATTGGGCTGTGTAAACTTTATCCCACAATTTAAACTACAATCCTGTTACTTTCCTTACAGTTTTGGCGGTCAGGAATTTGGGGAAGGCTGGGCTAAGTCGCTGTCACATGACTCTCTCATGTGGTTGCATTTGAATGTCTCCCCAGGCTATGGCCTCGAAAGCCTTGCCTGGATAGCCATCCATGATTGCTCAATCATGCATCTGCTGTCTGCCCCTGAGCAGCCTGGGAGTGCTGTGGCCCCCATCCATCCTCGACAGAACAGCCTTGGAGGGTCTATGTCTCACTTCTCCCCTGGTGAAGGACTTCTCCTTAGACTAAGAGTGAGCAATTCAAAGCCACGTGGCCTCATCTGACCCATCCTTGGCTGTCAAAGGTACTGTACACTATATTTTATTCATTCCAAATCACTGAGGTATGCCTAGATTCAAGAGCGGGGAGAGACTGATCCTGTCAATGGTAAGAGTGTAAAAGAATCACTGACATATTTTTAAACCATTATTTTCTGCCTTGTCTTTCTTTTCCTTTCTCAGTAGTTCTTTTGAGGGGTGTATCCCCCCTACTCTTCACTGAATTGGTAGAGCATTCCATTACCCATCTAAAACAAGCATTTCACAGAAATACTAACTGAAGCTTCAAGCAGTTGGTAATAAACCTTTAACTTTCATTTCTGTGTACTGTTTATAGTAATCAGTGCTCGCTCACCAATCATGGATTATCTGCCGGACACTACTGTTTATTGACATAAGGAAGAGAATAAGAAAGTATTCAGTTTGTAGTATTTAAAATTCAAAGTGTTGCCCCTTTTTGCCACATAGAAAATTTAAATCCTAAAATATTTTTAGTCTTGCGTTCACAAACCTGAATACTTAGTTTCCTGGTATATCATAATCTCTTTACTTTATTTCTAATGTATGCTTCTCACAAAAGTGTAACTTAATTAGTCTCACAAATTAGTTTAGAATACTCCAATATGCCTTGGATAGAATTAGTTTTATTTATATTTTCAGTATAGGTTCATATTTAGCACAACTGAAACACTTAGAAATTTTTTCAATATTTACTATGAAAGAAATTATAATAAAGATATCAGTCTAGGTGTGGTGACACATGCTTAAGAGGCAGAGACAGGTGGATCTAAGTGAGTTTGGGGCTAGCCTGGTCTACATAGCAAGTTCCAGGCGAGCTAGGGATACATAGTAAAACCCTCTCTCAAGAAAAAAAGAAAGATAGCCAGACAGACATCAGATGCCATCTGAACATCTTGAGGTCATCTAGGTTTTCAACATGATTTGAAAACATGAACAATGGATAAATATGTGAGCTGATAACTAAAAATACAACAGTGTGTGTGCATGCATGTGTGTGTGTGTGTGTGTGTGTGTGTGTGTGTGTGTGTCTGTGTGAAGCCACAAGTGTTGATACACGAAAACCACCTAGTAATACCTGCTTTCTAGGTGCGTAAGCTCCGAGGCAGCACACACATCCTCCCTACTCCAAGGGAAGAGCAATGTAAAGTTCTGACAAAGGGTGAATTTAATTCTGTTCTATCGCTGCTGGGCTCTAGGAACCTGCTCACCAGAGGAGGACAGCCTTCACAAGGCTTGTACCGGTAAGGAGAGAAGCAGGAGTCCACTCCTACTTATTGGAGACCTTCAATTTATTCCGGTACATCTGAAAGATGGAGATAAAATTGTCATTTCATTTCTCCCTAGGCATGCATTATATGGGCTGAGGAAGAGACACATGGGGGCAGAAACAAAGCAAGATCCTGGAGAGCAGCGCTCAGAGGTGTCTTATGTGACAGGTGTTCGGTGTGCGTTCTCTGAACAAATGGACGTTTGAGCAAGAAAATAAATACAAAATGCTTTGAGGAAAAAGTATGACTTTGCCTTACTTTACCAAATAAACACCCAGACGAGGTAGCTGATGCCAAGATGAGAAAGCATCTCTTCCCGAGCTTGTTATGTGTGTCCAGCTCTCAAAGGAAACAAAATGTTTTCAGTTGTTTTAAGGTGACACCAAATCCACAGCACAACACTGGTTCCTTATGACCTAGGGTCTTACCAAAGAAAGACTCTTGGCTTTTGTCCAGAACTTTTTTCTTCCCAACAAGCCAGTTTCCTAGTATTTCCATAGCTCTGGAAATCCCGTGGGACACTCACAGCTGCTACAATTTCAAAAGAAGTTGAAGAAGTAACCCCACCTTTCCACAAAGAAGGCTTTCAAACAGCACTCTCGTCACCCCAAACTGTGAAAACTCTTCTCTGTTTCAGAGCTGAATGGCCCTTGAGCAGCCTAGATCATGTCCTAAAATCTTGTGACCCAGAAAGGTCCTGAGAGCAAAGCAATGATAATGAAACTGGATGAATATTAAGCATTTTCTGACCAATAATGAATATTTTTCTTGTATTTTCTCACTTTACCTAACAAGAAGAACAAAATTTTGATAATACTTTTCTTCCTATTACTACCATTTTGCAGAAGAAGGTAAGATGTTGCAGATCCAATGATTTGCCCAGGGACACAGAGCCAGTAAATGACAAAGTCGGAATTTGAGCCACCATCTAGTGGAAAAGCAGCCCTAAGCTTCCTTTTTCCAAGTCCGTTTTATTGTTTAATATTCTGAATTTAAAGAGAAGTTGAAACAGTATCACAGTGAATATCCATAACTCTTTACTTACTTAACAACTGATCATGGGTATGATGTATGTGTTTTTCCTCCTCCTATCTCACTAGATACCTGATCTGTGTTTTGAAGTATAAATAATGAAGAGGGAATAAAAGTGAAATGTACCACACAACACACACACACACACACACACACACACACACACACACACAC
>CABHPH010144567.1:0-34182 GCA_902168325.1 Peromyscus nudipes
GTGCACTCTGTCCAGCTGATTGTATCTGGCAGTTAGCTAGAAGCCTCCTCTGCCAAAAATGGAAGTGTGGTCAGAGCAGGTCGACTTCTAACTATGAGCTGACCCAGCAACTTGCCATTCTGCGGGGAACTTCCTCCTTTAGTACTTGATTGCATCAGATTCCCAGAGCTGACATGTGCTTTCCAGCCTCGGTATTACTTCCCTTTTTGGGAGATAATCTGACCCACTCTCGCGTTTCTATAGCCCTAATGACAAGTGGAAAATGTAGAGTTTCACAGAAAAATAAGCAGAACCCTCCCATGGACTACCACCCATCTGTCCTGCATCTCTCCATTCCTATGGAAATGTAGCCAATCACTTGTTTCGGAGGCCAGATGGCACAGAAATTGTCCTTCGTTCGTGGTAAGGCCATCAACGGTTGCAGTCTTTTGGAAGAGTACTTTGTAATATATTTCAGGACCACTTAAAAAAACCCTGGGAATTTCCCCTTCCTCTCCTAAGAGTTAATCCTAAAGACATGACCAGATGTGCAGCGAAATTCATGTGTAAAAATATCACACAGAATTTCTGTACTGAGAAAATTGGGAGGCAATCTAATTGTACAAAACAGGAGTGTCTCAATACAGCCAAATATCATACAGTTTTAAGAAATATTTTTAAAATAAAAGAAATTCCAAAATTTTTAAGGATTTTTCTGGAGTAAGGTATGGGAATTGTATTAGTCAGGGTTCTTTAAAGGAACAGAACTTATAGAACATACACACATATGTATATATATGATTTATTAGAGTGGTTTACATGCTGTGGCCCAGCTACTCTAATAATGAATGGCTGTCTACCAATGAAGTTCCAAGAATCCAGTAATTGTTCAGGCTCTGAGGCTCGATGTCTCAGCTGGTCTTCAGTATGTGCCAAATTGTAAAGAAGTAGGTGCTAAGGCCACTGAAGGAATGGACTCACTAGCAGAGGTGAGAGCAAGCAGGCAAATAGAGAGCTCTCTTCCTTCTTTCATGTTCTTTACACAGGCTGCCCGCAGAAGGTGGGGCCCCGATTAGAAGTGGGTCTTCCCACTTCAAACGATTTAATTAAGAAAAGACTGTCTCACAAGTGTGCCCAGCCATTTGGGTTTTAGTTAATTCCAGACATAGTCAAATTGACAACCAAGAATAGCCATCCCAAGAGTTAAGAAAGCACCCATATACATGAAATAAAACAATAGCAATAAAAAACCTACATTAAAAAATAAAGAATGAGGATTTACTACTTTAAAGGACAACATTCCAACTTATAAAAAGAGGAAAGGCATTTTCTTGTAAGCACAATTAAGGCAAGCACAAAAACATAGTTACTATTTATCTCTGGGCACTATAATTACTGGTGATTTTAAAAATGCATTATTCTATAATTTCCAAATATGCTACAATAAATGTGTTACTTTCCTAATTGGAAAAAAAAATTATTGTTATTTGTTCACAGCAATTAGGTCCCCAAAATACAAAAACAGAACCACCAAAAAGCTTTAGCTGTTTGTCTTTAATTGTTCACTTTTCTAACTGGTGTAGGAAGAAGGAAACCCTGGAGCTGAGGAGATTCTCAGTGGGTCAAGTGCTCGGCGGGCAAATACAGAAGTCTGAGTTCTAATCCTCAGGAGTCACGCAAAAGGCTGGGGACAGCCGTGCATGCTGTAATCGCAGGACTGGAAAGTAGACACAGGAGGCTCCCTGAGACTTCCATGACCAGCCACTCTAGTCCATTAGTGAGCTCCAGGTTCAGTGAGAGATCCTGTCTCAGAAATTAAAGGGCCGTTAGGATGACTCAGTAGGTAAAGGTGCCATGCAAGTCCGATGACCTGAGCTTGGGCCCCGGAACTCACAGAAAGATAGAAGACAATGGCCCCATAAAAGATGCCCTCTGACCTTTACACATGGGCCATGGTAGCTGCACCCATGCAAACACCCTTCACACCAGACGAAAAGAAAAGGAAGAAGGAAAGGAAAAAGAAAGGAAGGAAGGAAGAGAGAGAGAGAGAGAGAGAGAGAGGGAGGGAGGGAGGGAGGGAGGGAGGGAGGGAGGAAGGAAGGAAGGGAGGAAGGAAGGAAGAAAGAACAGAATGACTATTAAAGGTGGTTTAAAAAAAAAAGTCCAAATCCTCCCAGTAACTGAGAAAGGCATATCCTTCCCCTGCCCTTACCCACCATTTTCCAGGTCAGGAAACAGTCGCAAAGTATGAGAAAAGCAATATGCCTTTTCATGGTTGCCAGCATATACATGTGTCTGCAGGTACATTTACTGGAGCGTGGATGGGTAACCAGCCTTTTTAGGGGCCACATCTTTGAAGAAAACTGACTTTCCTTTACCCAGCAGCCATCCATTGTCACTAGCTCCTCAGCTAGGGGTGGGACTCTGTGATCATCTCCCGACTCCGTACCGGGATTTTGCCTGGCTTGTTCTTTTACAGGTCTCAGGCATGCTGTTAATAACCACCATGGCTTCGTATGTGCTCCGATCCTACCGTGTCTTGAAAAAATTGTTTCACTGTGGTCACCCTCTGCCTCTGATTCTTACAGTCTCTCCACCCTTTCTTCTGTGAGATCTCTGAGCCTTGGGAGGAGCAGATCTGATGTAGATGTCTTATTTAGGCTGAGCTCCACAGTCCCTTATACTCTTGTACAGTTGAATACTATGCCCATTTAGCAGGCTCATAGTAGCTGGTTCTCCCTTGGGGCCTATGACACGCCTAGCCATGGGTCCTGATAACAGTGCTAGGCATGAGTTCTGTCTTGTACCATGGGCCCTAAATCCACTCGGAAAGTGGTTGTTACTCCTGCAATGTTTGTTCCACTATTGTACCAGTGAGCCTACCCTCCTGGGTCAGCTGTTATTGTGGTTCACAGGGGTCATAGTTGGGTAAGACTGATGATTACTTTTCCTCCAGTCGATTGCATAGATAGCAGCTTCCAAAACTATGAGAACTAGTCAGTGGGGACAGTTTCCAGGCTGTACCAGCTTGATGTCTTCGTGTTCCTCGACTTAAGGATGCAGTGGTTTCAGTAGTAGGGTCTCACCATCGAATTCTGGAGAATAGTCAAGAGTAATGACAATAGCCTGAAATGCATTGGGGTGTATGGGACCCCACGGACCGACAATTTCAAAAGAAGTAACCCACTATCGACATGAAGCTTTTCATTTGCTAGCCTGTGGTGTCTGAAGAAGGGCATTTCTGGCTGGGTGGTGGCGGCACACACCTTTAATCCCAGCACTCGGGAGGCAGATCTCTGTGAGTTCGAGGCCAGCCTGGTGTGGTGATATTGTGTTCCCCAAAATACTGTGCACCCTAATAAACTTACCTGGGGTCAGAGAACAGAACAGCCACTAGATAGACATAGAGGCCAGAAAATGGTGGCACACAAACCTTTAATACTAGCATTCCAAAAGCAGAGATCTGTCTGAGTCTCTGTGAGTTCAAAGCCACACTGGAAACAGCCAAGCATAGTGACACACGTCTTTAATCCCAGGAAGTGATGGCAGAAAGCAAAAAGGTATTTAAGGTGTGAGGACCAGGAACTAGAGCCTGGTTAAGCTTTTAAGCTTTTGAGCAGCACAGTTCAGCTGAGATCCATTTGGATGAGGACTCAGAGGTTTCCATTCTAAGGAAACAGGATCAGCTGAGAAATTGGCAAGGTGAGGTAGCTGTGGCTTGTTCTGTCTCTCTGATCTTTCAGAATTTACCCCAGTACCCAGGTTTTTTTTTATTAATAAGACCTTTTAAGATTCATGCTACAGCCTGGTCTACAGAACAAGATCCAGGACAGGCACCAAAACAACATAGAGAAACCCAGTCTCCAAAAAAGGGGGGGGCACATTTCCCCTGTTATAGGGTAACTGTATTTAAACTCTTTTCATATATGTATATGTATATATTTTAGGAAATTTCTGTCATAGTAGGTTTCACATGACTTTCTCAAAAGTCTTAAATGTTAGTTATCCTGCCTCCCACTCCATTCTCTACTCTGACCTCCCACTGCCCCACCCAGCCACTATGAAAATCAGTGTGGCAGTTCCTCAGAAAACTAGAATGATCCAGCCATATCACTTGTGAGTATATACCCAAGGAGTATATCCTACTACAAAGATACTTGCTTGTCCATGTTATTGATGCTCTACTCACAATAGCCAGGAAACAGAAACAACATAAAGATCCATCAGCTGATGAATGGGGACAAACATGTGGTAACTTTACACAAGAATTATTATTTAACCGTTAAGAAAAATGAAGTTTTCAAGTATATTGATAGAAAATAATCATTCTGAGTGAGGCAACCCAGAGCCAGAAAGACAAACATTGCATGTTCTTTCTAATATGTGGATGGTATCTTTGGGTATGCGTATTTAACTTGGAGTAGCCATGGAGGTCAGGAAAGTGATAGGGGACTGTGAGTGGGCACTTTCAAGAGAGGAGGAGATAGAGTGTATGTGGTATGAAGAGGAAATGGGGAATAGTGGGTCACTTCAGATTTTTGTTGTTGAAAACAAGGTCCCGTTGTGTTGCCACAATGGCCAAATTAAGAACAAGCAGTCTAGCTGGGCATGGTGGCGCACACCTTTAATCCCAGCACTAGGGAGGCAGAGGCAGATGGATCTCTATGAGTTCAAGGCCAGCCTGGTATACACAGCAAGTTCCAGGACAGCCAGGGCTACATACAGTGACCCTGTCTCAAAAAAAATAAAATAAAATAAAAAATGGAGCAATCCTCCTGTCTCAGTGTCCTCAGAGCTGGGAGTACTTATGGGCGCCATGCTTTCTAGCCCATCTGTGATATTTTTCAGTTACATCTTATTTTGTACAATCCTCACACTAGCCAACTTGGCACTAGCTAACTAGCCAAGATTTTTGCCTAAATAGCACCAGTTCTTCAACAATGTCAGCTGATTCATCGGAGTAAAACTGAACAGCCGCAACTGTCTACAGGAGATGGCTGTGGCAGTTTTGTGTGTGTCTTTTAAGTCTGGTTCAGTCACCACTATGAGCTCGCTTCTGTCACATCTCTTCCCGTGATAAGGTTGAAGTGTTCATCTCCCCTGTTCCTCATAGATGATGCTCCCAGCTTTCAGAAGCATTAAAATCTGCCTGTCTCAGGGAAAGCCTGGCAGGTTGCATGGAGTCTCTGGGAAGAGCTGCCCAGATGCTCCTGTGCCATCCCAAGTAGAATGCAGATGTAAAATCAGCCTTCAGGCATCTACATTGCCTGCCACTTCTAACTATGCAGAGTATAACCTTGCCGCTGTACAGAGGGCAGACACCCTGTCCAATGGAACAATGACCCTTGTGTCTTGCTTACATGTGATCCTAAGACTAAGGAAGGACTGTGGAGATAAACCTATTTGTTGTGGTGATATACTGTGTACCCTAATAAGTCTGTCAGATATGCCAAGCCTATAGGCCAAAGATGGATTCCCCAGTGTTGCAGAGGAACCTTGGGTGACTGTCCAGGTAGCCAGCTGTTTCTGTCATTTCCCATATTTTTTGGAAGTCGCTTGTTTGCACTTCCTGCTTTCTTAGTAAAAATTATTTCCCTCTCAGGTCTCTGAAGGAGTTGAAGACTAGATAGTTATAGTTTTCCTTGTTAACAAATTCAGAAAAGAAACTCACTAAAGAGGTGCAAAGTGTGTAAGTTCAAAAAACATCAAAAGATAGTTTTGGGTTGGTAATATAAGTTAGGATAGAAAGTGAATTAGGTACAACACTTTGGACTTACCAAAATAGGATAAATAATGGAGTGTTTTCTTGGAATCTGTCAAATGTTAATGGACTGGACATTGTTAATGTAATTCTTGACTGTATATATTGTATATACTTATTATATTTATTGTATATAGTTTTTCTTATATTAGTTATAACCTTCTTTTATTATTTTAGACAAAAAAAGGAAAATGTGGTGATCTATTGTATACCCTAATAAAATTTACTTGAAGATCAGAGAACAGAACAAGCCACTAGATTAAACATAGAAGCCAGGCAATGGTAGCACACACCTTTAATCTTAGCACTCTGGAGGCTAAGACGGATCTCTGTGAGTTCAAAGCCCGGACTACATGAGATTGACTCAGTCTAGGGGAGAAACAGTCAGGTAATGGTGACACACACCTTTAATCCCAGTGCTTGGGAGTCACACGCCTTTAATCCCAGCACTTGAGATCTTATGCTTTTGCTACCAGTATCTGGAAAGCACACATGCTTTTAATCCCAGCACTAAGAAGGAAGTGGTATGGCTGGGCAAAGAAAGGTATATAAGGCATGAGGAGACAGGAACTAAAGGCTGTTTGGCTGAAGCCTCCTTTTTGGCAGAAGCACTTTTTTAGCTGGACCCCTTTCGGCTGAGGACTCAGAGACATTCAAGTGAGAGGATTAATATGGAGTTAGCAAAGTGAGATATGGCAACAGCTAGTTCCTTTGTCTCTCTGATCTTTCAGCAAATTTTATTTGATACACAATATATCACCACAATTGGCCTAAGGCCTGCTAGCGAGCATCATCTCTTAGGTCAGGCAGCCATGGTTGTTGCTGGGGCACTTGAAAAGTGCTGAGTATTAGTATGAGGGATGTCCTGGACTTGGAAGACTTAGTTTTAAAAAGAAAGAATGCAAACTATCTCATTAATTTGTTTATTTATCCAGAGACATGGCATCAGTGTGTCACCAGCTGGCCATGAACTCCAGATTTCTTTGGTTTAGCTGTGGCTGGGATTATAGACATGAGTCACCACACCAAGGTAATATCTTATGAATATTTACTAAATTTTTCTAATATATATGTGTATATACATATATGTGTGTGTGTGTGTGTGTGTGTGTGTGTGTGTGTGTTTGTATGTGTCCATGCACCCAAGTTCATAGGTGAGTACTGGTACACAGCATGTGTGGGAAACAACCCTGGGAGTCAATCCTCACTGTCTGCCTTGTTTAAGATCAGGGTCTCAGCCGGGCGGTGGTGGCGTATACCTTTAATCCCAGCACTTGGGAGGCAGAGGCAGGCGGATCTCTGTGAGTTCGAGGCCAGCCTGGGCTACCAAGTGAGTTCCAGGAAAGGCGCAAAGCTACACAGAGAAACCCTGTCTCGAAAAAACAAAACAAAACAAAACAAACAAACAAACAAACAACAAAAAAAAACGTCAGGGTCTCTCTGCCTGTGTCAGACCAGGTGGTTTTTGGGGTTTTGGGGGGGGGGGGGGGGGGGATATCTTGTCTCTACCTCCCATCTTGTCCTAGAAGTACCAAGATCACACATGTGCACTATGGCACCTGACTTTTATGTAAATTCTGAAGATTTTAACTTAGGTCTTTATGTTGTGTGACGGCCACTTTACCCATCTCCCTAGCTCAGTAGCTACTAAACTTTTACATCAACTACATATTCAGTTAAATATTTTTGACTACTGAATTAAATAAAACATGTCATTCGAATTAACTTTACCCTTTTCATTTTTGTCACTCGAAAGATGATCATTCAATTATTATTTAATTTTTGTGATGCTCAGGATTCAATCCGAAGGGTAGCCCATGATAACTAGAAACTTTCAGGTATGAACGTGACTCAGTAGGCTAGAAATGCCACAGAACCAAAATGGCATTAACATGGGGAGAACAGGCCTTCCTTATTGGGCTTTATGGGGTGTTACAAGTACTGCATTCCTTTACAAATTGGGGGCTTACTGCAAATCTGCATCCAGAAAGTCCCTGTCAGTTTCCCCAACAGCTTGGACGATCACCAACACTTAGATTTTTCTTTTAGTAGCGTTCAGGGTCAAGCCTGGGGACTGGAGCCTGCTAAGGCAAAATTTCTGCCGCTGAACTGCTCTGCGGGCCCCGTAACATATTTTTAAAGTAAGGTGTGCACGTTGCTTTTTTTTTTTCTACATATAATGCTGTTACACATTGACAAGGCTGAAGTACAGTTAGGCAAACCTAACTTCTGTGTACACCAGGAAACCAAAAACAACCTGTATGACTCACTGCTTCATTTTTTTTTTTCAATATTTGCTTCAAGGCAGTAGTCTAGAGTGGAAACTTCCATATCTCCCAGGTATGCCTGGGCTACCTATAAAGTTTCCCAAATAGCCTGTGCTCTCAAAATCCATTTTCCTTCCCACTCCAGACCTCCAGCCTCCAACCACCTTGCTTTTGCTTACATGGTCCAGATGCATTTAAAAAACAAAACAAAAAAACTCTGCTGGAGCTGTGTGATGACTCGGTGGTAAAGGTGTTTTCTGCTAAGTCTGGCAGCCTGGTGTTCCCTGGAAACCACTTGGTAGAAGCCGAAACTTGACGCCTGCAAGCTGGCCTCTGACCCTCCACCCTTCCCCTGTGGCATGCGCACCCTTCCCCCAACATACACACATAAAAATGTAAAATAAAACAAAACAACTCCAAACAAAAAAACCTGAAAAACGCTATTACATTTCCACCCAGGTTCCTAGCGGAGGAGGAGGGAGCATGATTTTTTTTTTTTTTAATTCCTGTGTTATTTGAAATCTTAGGATGTAGTTTGTAAATAGCGAGTCAGAAATCTGTTAACTGGAGCCAAGATCCCAAAAGTGCCTCCCTAAAAGCCCAGGCGTCAGGAGAATGCACTTATTCATAAGCTCATCCCAGGCGCCAGGGAGGGGTCCTCTGACATCCAGGCAGGAAGCACACACAAGGTAATTCATGCTCACTGAGCATCAGGGTGTGATGTGAATTATTCATGGATTCCTCCACATCACCCTCATGTTGAGAATCGACTTCAGGGCAGAACCCAGAGTACCTCCCAGCAGGACCCCTGCTAAGCATCTAGACACAAGTGAGGTCAACACCCTGGCCTAGGATGGGCCTGTCTTTCCCGTGGCAAACGACTAACAGGCCACTACTATTCATTTTCTTCGTCTATCTGGCAGAAGTCAGCGGATTCATCCAGCCGAAAATTCCCCAACTCTAGACAGCTTAGGAAACTGATGTATGCTGTATCTCTTTCCACAAAGAACTTTTGGGTGCCATGGAACAATAGGGTGGCCATTCAATACAAGCGGCCTTTGTAGAATTTTCAAAATTGTCCTATGGCCAGACATAACAAATGTATACAGAGCCCAAATAGGTACATGGATGAAGGCTTTAAGCTATAAGGCAGCAGAGCATGGTGGAGACTGCATCCAAAGAGCCCGGACCCATCTGCCTGACCAGCTGCTGCCAGACACCCAGCAGGCTGTAGCCTTGCAGAGATGTGCCTGGTGCTGCAAATTTTCTGATCATAAATGTCAGATTCTCAGATTTTAATGTAGACATCTGAATTTTTTTTTAAGTAGTGAGCAGGACAGACCCATCAATTAATTGACTCAATTTAGCTGGGCTGAATTATCTGTTTATCTGATTCTAATTCACTTTTTTTTGTTTTTGTTTTTGTTTTTTGTTTTTCGAGTCAGTGTTTCTCTCTGTAGTTTTGGTGCCTGTCCTAGATCTCGCTCAGTAGACCAGGGTGGCCTCGAACTCACAGAGATCTGCCTGGCTGTGCCTCCCGAGTGCTGGGATTAAGGGCGTGTGCCACCACCACTGGGCTGTAATTCACTTTTTTTAATCTCTCTCTCTCTCTCTCTCTCTCTCTCTCTGTGTGTGTGTGTGTGTGTGTAGGTCTGTGCATGCCACAGGATACACATAGAGGTCAGAGGACAACCACCTGTGTTAGTTCTGTTTCTACCTTGCTTGAAGCAGGGTCTCTTGTTTGCTACTGTGTGTGCCAGGCTAGCTGGCCTGCAAACTTCCAGGGATTCTCAGGTCTCCACCTCGCATCTCATCATAGGCACACTGGGATTGCCGATGTGTGCTACTATGCCTGACTTCTGCATGGGTTCTAGGGAACTTGAACTTGGGTCCTCACACTTGCACAGCAAGCGCTTCAGCCCCTGAGCCCTGGTTGATAGTTTTCCATGGGAAGGAACTCTAGCCTCTACTCTACATATGTTTCCTTCCACAGTGCATGATATTTGTACCAACTATAGTTTCCCAAACTAGACACCGGTTTACCAAGTCCCTAATTGTTTCAGATTATTCTCCCCAGGTTCTCCTTGTTTCTCAAAGTTCTCTAGACCGGGGAGTGAGGAAAAGGAGCATGAACAGGAGCCAGAATTGCGTCTTCTCTGATAACATGCCCTCATCTCTAAGAAAACGTGGACCCATTTTCTTTTCTGTGTCTCGTCTTCTGTACCGTGTGACAGAAGTTCCAGAGAGGGGCGAGGACTGAGTTCAGAAAGGCTCTTTGTGAAGCTCCGGAGAGGAGCGAGGACTGGGTCCAGAAAGTCTCTTTGTTTTAAGACAAAACTAGATCCAGAGCCATCATCCCGTGTGTGACAGAGACCTCACCGGGCCACACTCCCAGCCCTCTGTTTCTCACCACTTTCTGCAGTATTCCTCTCTTCCTGGGCTTGTTTGCATATGGCATGTTAAACATCTTCAGAGTTAATTATCCCTCCCCCACTCCTCCTTCTGCCCCACCCGCCCATCTGTCTACCCACCTAAGCCTCCCTTCCACTGTTTCCCCCTCCCCTTCATATCACTGGTGTCTTAGACCCACGCCGCTGTGTTTCTTCTCGCCTTCCCACAATGGTCCCTTTCTGGTTTCCTAGACTCTGCGTTCTCTAGATTAAGCTCACAAATCTAAAGATTCAATGCTAGGATCCGCACATGGATGAGAACACGAGACACTTGTCTGGCTAGATCAGGGTTACTTCACTCAGTGTAATATTTTCTGGCTCCATCTGTGGTGATATGTTGTGTACCCTAATAAAATTTACTTGAGGATCAGAGAACAGAACAAGCTGCTAGATGACACATAGAGGCCAGGCAGTGGTGGCACACACCTTTAATCCTTGTACAAAGCCACCCTGGACTGCATGAGATTGACTCAGTCTAGGAGAGAAACCGAAGCCAGGCAGTGGTGGCACACACCTTTAGTCCCAGTACTGGGAAGCACACATGCCTTTAATCCCAGGAAGTGATATCTGAGCAGAGAAATGTATATAAGGCATGAGGAAACAGGAACTGAAGGGTTTTCGGCAGAAGCCCTTTTTGGCTGGAGGGCTTTTGAGGTTGAGGAGTTGATGAGGTAGGAGGTGGTGGCTGTGGCTTGTTCCTTTGTCTCTCTGGTCTTCAGGCAAATTTTATTAGGGTACGCAATATATCACCACATCCATCCATTTGCCTGAAGATTTCATATTTCTTGTATAGCTGAATACAATTCCGTTATATATAGGCACCACATTTTCATTATCTATTCTCAAGTTGATGGGCGCCAGAGCTGTTCCCATCTCCTACCTATTGTAAACAGAGTAGCGATGAACATGGATGCACATGTGTCTCTGTCGTAGGAAAGAATGCCTTTGAGTATGTGTTGAGGAGTGGTATAGCTGTGCCATATGGTAGATCTATTTCTGGTTTGCTGAGAAGTGTCACACAGATTTCCGATGTGGCTGCACCAGTTTGCATTCCCATCAACAGTGCAGTGAAGGTTCCCAGTACCCAAAGCCTTTAAGTAGAATTTAGGTAAATGGCCTTTTGACCTTCACAGACAGTTTGTTTAGCTGTTTGCCCTTTTCCTGTCACACAGATACACAAATTAATTTCAGGTAACAAAAAGTAAGTCTAGATTGCTTTGTATTTTTAGTTGACAAAAGCTACATACTTACAGTATACGACATATTTTTTACGTATGCACGCGCACTGTGGAATGGCTGTATCAAGCCAAACGCCTACAATATATTCTCTTAGCTATTTTCAAGTATGTAATACTGTCTTAGTCACTATTCTATTGCTGTGAAGAGACACCATGACCAAGGCAACTCTTGTAAAAGAAAGTGTTTAGTTGAGGGCTTGCTTATAGTTTCAGAGGTTTACTCCATGATCGTCATGGCAGGAGGAACGGCAGGCATGTTGCTGGAGAAGTAGTTGAGAGCTACATCCTGATGCTCAGGCAGAGAGGGAAAAACACTGGGCTTGACATGGGATTTTGAAACCTCAAAGCCTACCTCCAGGGACACACTTCCTCCAACAAGTCCACACCTCCCAATCCTTCTAATTCTTTCAAGTAGTGCCAATCCCTGGTGACTAAGCATTCAGTTGTATGAGCCTATGGGGTACATTCTTATTCAAACCACCCCAGATATATTGTTACTGATTTTAATCATCAAACCGTTAATAAGTCTCTTGAATTTGTTCCTTGTGTCTAACAGTTTGTGTCCTTTGGCTAACATCTATGCTTTTCCCTCCCATTCTCCTGCTCGTGGGCCTTGAAACCATCACCCTACTCCATGCTGTTAGAAGGTCAGTCTTCTCAGGGTTCACACACGACTGGGATCCTGCAGCATGGGATTTGGCTTATTTCCCTTAGCCTCATGTTGGCAATTACAGGATTTGCTTCTTTCCCCAGGCCAAAGTGTGTTTCATCTTACACACCCTACATGTTTATTTATTCACTTATCCATTAATGAACATTTAGATTGCCTCAACATCTTGACTGCTGTGAATAATGCCACAATTAACGGGGGAGTGCAGATGTCTCTTCGGCATCCTGATTTTATCTCCTTTGAATAAAAACCCAGTAGTGAGATTGATGGACCACAGGGTGGCTCTAGTTTCAATTTTCCAAGGAACCTCCATTCTGTCTCCCACAATTTACTAATTTACACTACCCCTGAGAGTGAAAAGGGGTCCTCTTCTTCCCTCATAGGCTGTTCTTTGTTGATGCTCACCATCAGAATTTTGGGAACCACACTATTATTGCAATACATGTTCATTTTGGGGAATGAAAGACGGTTGCATTTTTCAGGAAATAGACTGAGAAACAATTAATGAAGCAACATTTGTAATCACACACACACACACACACACACACACACACGTCCCAATACACTGCAGGAGGTTTGTTGGGGTCATCCACTCGTAGCCCACATGGAGAGTCAATCTGATGTTGATGGGAGCAGGCGCCTGACTATGTGGGTCAATATACCAGAAGAACAACTTTCTGTAAAATATTGTTTCTGGGTGGAAAATGCAGTTTCCTATCACCTGAGTCCCTGCCATGTGTTCAGAATTTCTTGTGTCTAGTTGTAATTACCCAGTCTTGAAGCTGGTAGGACTTCCTTATGTGTGGCTAATAACCCCAGTAAAGAAATTTCTGTCACCACCACCCCCACTTTGGGAATAAGAAACCAGCCTAATATTTTAGAATTCAATATGCACACATTTTTGCCTCTGTGTTTTGTCTTGGGTAATAAACACACACACACACACACACACACACACACACACATTTTTTTTTTAGTTTTTTTGAGACAGAGTTTCTATGTGCAACAGCTCTAGCTGTCCTGGAACTAGCTCTGTAGACCAAGCTGGCCTCAAACTCACAGAGATCCGTCTGCCTCTGCCTCCCAAGTGCTGGGATTAAAGGCATGCACCACCACCACCTGGCTTGGATTTTTTGTTTTGAAATAGCGTTTTACTATGTAGCCTTGGGTGGCCAGGAACTCACTCTGTAGATCAGGCCAGCCTGAAATTCATAGATATCTGCCTGCCTTTGCCTCCTGAGGGCTGGTATTTTAAAGGTGTGTGTCACCACACCTAGCCTTGTTTTTTGCAATCTCCTAAAATGACTATCTTCAGAAAATATATTCTATACTATCATGGTTCATTTTCATTCTCAACTTGACATGACCTAAAAGTCCCCTGGGAAGAGAGTTTCAGTAAGGGTTTGTCTATATTGTATTGGCTTGTGGCATGTCTGTGGGGGGATTGTCTTAAGTTAATTGATATGGGATGTCCCAGCCCACCATGGGTGGCACCATTCCCTAGGCAAGGAGTCCTGAACTGTATAAAAGTGGGGAAAATCAAACTGAACACAAGCAAGTGAGGATTCATACCTTTATTTCTCTCTGCTCTTGACTGTGGGTGTGACGTGACTGGCTGTTTTAAGTTCCGACCTCTTTGACTTCCCACCTATAATGGACTGTAACTTAGAGTTCTAAGCTAAAATAAACCCCCTTCCTCCCCTAAATTACCTTTTGTTGGGGTATTTTATCATAGCAACAGAACTGGGACATGTGGTATTAGAGGCTATCAGACTATGCTGTTATTGCTCTTTGCTCTGAGATTAGTTTTGTCTAGCAGCCTTAAGTTCTGGCTTAGCATACACTGGAGGATCTACGTTCATTTTATCTTATTTTGTTTTGTGCAAGCTATGTCTTGATGCTTTCAGCTTGTATCCTGGGTACACACTGCCTCCCCATCCTGTGACTCAAGCATGGTCACAAACACAGCTGCTGTTTCAGACACCCAAGGATTTTCTGAGTACGTGTCCAAGTATATTGTGATGAGGGGCTGTGGCTGATGTGCTGCTACCAGCTCCAGATCTCAGATATGCTTCCCTAGATGACATGTCCCACAGAAATACATCACAGCAGCTGAATTTCACAGGAGTGAGTCAGCTCGCCATCTTTTGCCCTGTGTTCCCTAGCTTTGCCTCCCTTTGACGCTTGTTTTCGTCTACGTCTTGACTGGAGCAAGAGTTCTGACATTCTGCCTCCCAGCCACAGTCAATGGAGATAAAACTGCGCTGGCCATTCACATACATGTCTTTTTTTTTTTTTTTTTAAATTCGGAGCTGAGGACCGAACCCAGGGCCTTGTGCTTGCTAGGCAAGCGCTCTACCACTGAGCTAAATCCCCAACCCCACATACATGTCTTTACCATGCCTCACCATTGGGCCAACATGATCCACATTTGGCTAATTAGTCTCCTTCCCTGGTGCTTTAAAACTGGCAATGAGAAAGAATGGGTGTCCACCAGCATAGGGAACTGAATGAGTGAGGACACAGAGGAGAGGCTGAGCCAAGGGAGGGAAGGTCTTCCAGTAACCTGGGAGATCATCTCCTTCCCCATTCTCCTGGAGCTTCTAATGCAAACCCCTTCTTTTTGCTAAATTCTGTTCTACTTGAGTCCTTCCTCTTGCCACCCACACTGTCCTGATCATCACGACGAGGTAATTCAACAACACGCTGCCAATAAGAACTAGCTACATATGTAGCCAGCATGACCTCTGCCAGGGTTGTGGGCCTGAAGACCTTTTGTAATTCTCCCAGGGTGGGTGTTTCTGTCTCTCAGTCAAGATGGCACCACCATGAGTCAATACTGCAATCATAGCGTGTGACTTACAGAGTCTGCCGGCGTCGGGGGGTGTTGTAGGGAGATCTTTCTTTTTTTAAGTACTTTAAATTTGAGGGTAGGGAGAGGATTTTTGGTGGTTGTCAAAGATGTCTTAAAAGTAGTGTACATTTCTTTTTTTCAAGATTCATCTTTTCTATACACTCCCAGACAGTATCCAATGTATTTATATTAATTGCCCTCCTACCAGTAGAGCAGGAAAACTCAGCAACCTTTTATGTTCATTTTTATTTCAGTCATTTTCTATCAGTGGGCAGTAGATATGTGGACATCACATTATAGTTTTAGTTTCCATTTTCCTACAAAGAAGGTTGTGCTGTATTTTGAGATTTTTTTAAAAAAGTTTATGGGTATGTGCATGCATGCACGTGTGTGTGTGTGTGTGTGTGTGTGTGTGTGTGTGTGTGTGTTTATATCTGTGTATGTATGTATATGTGCACATGCATGGTACCTGCAGAGGCCAGAAGAGGGCATGGGATCCCCTGGAGCTGGAGTTACAGGCAGCTGTTGAGCTGCCTGATGTGGGTTGGGGGAACTGAGCTCAGGTCCTCTGGAAGAGCAACAAGCACTCTTGACCCCTGAGCCACAGGCTGAGGTCATGAGGCTTTGTCATTATGAGGACACAGGACACATGAAGGGAGATGCATGTCCTCCAAACAGTTAAAACAAGCTGGCAGTTGGCAGCCGACTCAGTGCACAGGGAAGGGAAGGAATGAGCAGCAGCCGAGCCTGAGATATAAGCTGCAGTCACAGTGAGCAATGGATGCTATACTCCAAATAGGAGAGCGGGGGTTTTAGTAATTGGTTTTCTGTTGCTGTAACAAAATGCCTGGGGCCAACTAATATACAAAGACAGGCTGATTAAACTTACAGTTTTGGAGGCTGGAAGCCTGAGACTGGGTGGTCTTATCAGTCTTGCTCCCAGCGAGGCATCATGGTGGATGGCATCATGGCAGGAGTATGTATGAGAGGAGGCACATGGTGGGACAGGAAGCCAGTGACTCTGAGAAGGTAGGCGTCCTTCTTTCTTTCTTCCTTTTGTTTTGTTTCCTTTCTCTATGTAGCACTCACAATCATGGAACTTCAGAGATGCCCCTGTCTCTGCCTTCTGAGTGCTGGGATTAAAGTTGTGCCCCACCACCACCACCTGACTTACTCCCTTCCTTAAAAAAAAAAAAAAAAGACCGACTCCTAGCCAGGCAGTGGTTGGACACACCTTTAATCCAAGCACTCGGTAAGCAAAAGCATTCAGGTCTCTGTGAGTTCAAGGCCAACCTGGTCTTGAAAACTCTGCATTCAAACAAAGAGGCAACAGGTAGCTGGGACTCCAGATGCGTGAGTTCCACGTCAGTCAGGGCTACAGAGAGAAACCCTGTCTCAAAAAAACAGAACAACAAAATCCTGACTCATAAAGAACTAATAGAAGTCCCATATGAACTGGATTAGACCCAGTTCTGGTACATGCTTGTAATCTGAGATCAGGAGCAGAGAGAGGCAAGAGGAGTGAGTTGGAGGCTAGCCTGGGATCACAGCAAATTCAAGACCAGCCTGAGCTCCCCAGTGAGTCTCTGTCTTATAAAACCAAGGGTCATATCCCTGAGATAGCTTGCTTGCCTAGAATGAGCAAGGCCATGGGTTTGAACCCCAGTGCTGAAGGAAAAACTCCTTAGTCCCATCTGAAGATGATGTACCTTTAATGCCTTCACTTTCCACTAGGTCTCATCCCTTGGAGGTTCCACTACTTACCATTGCCACATTGGGAACCACACTTACAACACAGGAATCCTTGGAAGATACACCCATCCAATGAGCTTGGTTCTAGAAGGGTCAGGGATGGCAGCGGGGCCCTCCCATGCCCTTGAGAAAAGATGCTCTGGACTAGCTGTGTCAAACTCTGCATTCAAACAAAGAGGCAACAGGTAGCTGGGACTCCAGATGCGGAAACAGAGACAGAAGAGGGGCTGGAAGAAAGCCCCAGGAGAGGCAAGAGATCAGAAGAGTCCTCCTCTCCACCCAAACCCCAAATCTGGCCCAGCAGGGGACAGGTGCATAGTTCAAGAGGGAACGGGGTGGGGGGTGTGGGGGCTGGCTGACACAGAGCTAGCAGGGGCACAGCTTACCATATCCTGGACACCGCAGAGGGCTGCCCCGAAAGGACTGGGAGAATTCCATGCTGCTGGGTTACTGAGGACAATGTCAAATTTAGGAGCTGGGGTCCTGGGCAAACTTGCCCAGCCAGAAGGGGAAATGTCACTGTCCTACCACCACTTTGCCCCACATCCCTATGCCCTCTGCATAATAGACTTTCTTTGTTTGCCAACATAGATAGTTAATTTTAATGGTTAGAGTTCCAGTTCACATATTGGCTGCAAGTTGCTTTTATTAGGCTGAACACCCATTGATTGCTACAAAGTCTGACCAGGTCTGAGATAAAGCAGACAGCAGGGCAACAGGAGGGCTGTTTAGGCTTCCTGGGGACTGTACAACATGGGGGGAGAAAAGCCCCCTACAGGCCGAGAACACACTCTGCCCCAGCCCTTCCTGACCACTCAAACCTTTGGTGATCTTAGTCCCACCTGAAGGATATACTGGCAAAGTCTCACAAAGGCTGAAGCAGTCGGAAAACAAAGGAGGAAAGAAGAACTTGCCTCACGGACAGCATTTCTCTGTGGCTGCACCAAGGTTTTCCCACTTGTTAGCCTCTGCCCGTGGTCCTTTCCGCTGGTGCCAGGAGAAGCTTCTCTATCAGATATGGAGTCTAGGAGGCCCCGGGTTTCAGGTGGCTTCCTTACAGCAGGCAACCAAACCTGAGAGGTTGCCAAGAAACACACGCCGCTGCTGCAATGTGGTTGCTATTGTTTGCATAATTCTTTGTCCCCTGAATGCAAACAGGAATTTAATCCCCAAAGTCTTCCTTGAATGGGAAGAAGAACATGGACACTTCATCCTACTCTGGTGTTTAGAAGTGGGGGATATAATTATAGTAAGTTAAGTCACTGGGGTGGAGTCCTCATAACTAAAACTGATGTCTTTATGTCCTGCTATGTGCGATACAAAAATTAGCATATCTTTCCCCAGGCCCTGCACCACGCTGATGGACCTTAAACTACACAGTTGTGAGGCAAAATGAAGCTCCTTTCTTTGCAAAGTAGTTTGCCTCAGTATTTCATCTTAGTAATAGAAGGTTGATTAGTAGAGTAGCTGATGTATTTATTTTACAGACATGAAAACTGGGCTTCTAAGAGTTCCTAATTGCTAGTCTCTTATTATATGTAATATGTAATTAACATATGTAACATGTAGTATGTTAGCATGCTGTAATATTACATATGGCATACTAATAAACAGTATACTAATGTAAATATATGATGTAGCATATTAATATGATATATAATACATGACCTTGATATGTAATGCACATATTAATGGAATAGAAGCCACAGATTCATATGCAACTCAGATACTGGATAAAAAAGTCTATGATGCAAACAGTATCTAAGGTCTCAACACATTGGTTCACATTAAGAGAAATAATTAAGAGGGTTTCACAAAGCTTTTTACACAGAATATGATTATCAAATTTATTCCGTCTTGCTCTCCTGCTATTTTAAAGTAAGAGAAATTAGCTTTTGAATCAGAATTTCAAGACTGGCCCAATGGCCTGGGCCTGTTAGTTTTTAGATACTTAAAAGGTTGAGAGAGGATTATGAGTTCAAAGACATCCTAAGCAACTCAGGGGTGGTATGCCTCCCAGATACATGAAAGCCCTAGATTTTAATCCAGGTGTGTGTGTGTGTGTGTGTGTGAAAATTTCCATTTTTTTTTTTCTGGTGTAGAGGATGTGGCTCTCCTGGGTCTCCATTCTTAGGAGGTGATAATGGGCTTGAGCCATATAGCTCCTCCTTCACACAAGGTGGGTGCTGGCTTGTCACCAGTTCCCAGCACTCTCTGCTCTCCTGATCTGGGAGCAGGCTCAGCTGCTCTTTAGTCCGTGTTTGAGCTAGAGGTGTCTTTCCTTGACTCTTGTTTTGACGATCTGTCTGTACTCACAAACAGGTTTTGTCACTGTGGGGCAGTGCCCTTTCCTTCTACTGGAACAAACAGAAAATCTAGACTGGAGGAGGAGACCGTAACAAGGTGCCTGTGTCCAACTGTCAGAGAACCTCCCAAGAAAAGGTTGTCATCTTCCTTAATTAAACCTGTGTGGGTAACTGCCCATTCTACATACTTTCAAATCCAAGCCAGAAAACAGTCAGTCATAGTTCAGATATGAAAAGCAAATGTTTTAATTTTTTAATAATTTGTTTACTTTTATTTCATTTGCACTGGTATTTTGCCTGCATGTCTGTCTGTATGATGGTGCCAGATTTTGGAGTTAGAGATAGTTGTTAGCTGTAGTGTGGGTGCTGGGAACAGAACCCGAGTCCTCTGGCAGAGCAGTCAGTGCTCTTGACCGCTGAGCTCTATAGCTCCGTGCTTTTAATTTTTTACAAGTAGTAGAATGGCTTCAAAATATAATACATCCCTGATTCAGATGCAAATGATGGCAAAATTTAACACCACCCCCGATAGTCTGTAATAGTTTGGGGAGAGGTCATTATTTGGACAAATATGCTTTTTGGTTTTTGTCTTCTGTGTAGGGAGGGGCATTTAAGGAATGACCACATTTTCACAGTAAGTTGGCCCTCCTTCCTTCCATGGAAAGTTGTTTTCATAAGAGACATGTTTGGTGTCTTCACACTTCTACATCCCGGTCGGCAGCAGGATGAACTGCCAGTCAACGGCCAACATTACCAGCTGCAACTCATACACCGAGGTGGTAAAATGAAGTGAGTCCTAACAGACCACCAGGCACACTGCACAGTTCACCCTGGGACAGGCCATGTCTCTCCTTGGGATTCAAGAGATTCTTCTCTATTCCTACTTGCCTGGTAGCTGGAGGAATATCCACCGGGCAACATTGCTGCTACAATTTCCTTTGATCATTTCCTCATGTGTGGGTCAATTAATTAATTAATTGCAAAGCACTAACTTGTCAAGTTTCATCAACATTTTCTTCTGGTTATAGGTAGCATAAGACCCCAGGAGAGGTCTAGGGAGATGGCTCAGTTGGTAAAACAGTTGCAGCACAGGTGAGGGCCTGAGTTTTGAGCTCCCAGGACCCACATAATCCAGGTTGAGGGGCAAGTTCATGCAATCCCAGTGTTGGTGAGATGGGATATAATGACTAGTGAGTCCTTAGACGCTCACTGACTCTCTAGTGTAACCTCCGTTAGTGAAGTTCCAGGCCAGGGAGAGACCCTGCCTCAAACAAAAGGTGGAAGTATCTGAGGAATGTTGGCACCCCAAGTTGTCCACTGACCTCCCCGTGCATGCACACACATGTGAATGTACATACCTGCACACACACAAGTGCATCCATTCACCCACAAGCACACACATACCCAGACACACACACACACACACACACACACACACACACATGCAGATCAGGGGATAAAGAAAGGAGGCAAGAACTGTGCTAAATTGTCGAGAGAGCACGCCAAGTCAAGAGAACATCTCTTGGGAAGAGGTCTGATGTGGTCTGTGGGCTGTGTACTTGGTTCTGGGTGTAGGCTCTTGCTGGCTGCCTCCTTCATGTCTCATCAAAGGCCAGTTTCCTCCACCCCTACACCTTTGGTGCAGTGGAAAGACTCCAGATACTGGATTCCAGCCTTAGTAGCTCCTTAGCCATGCTATGACCTTGGCCAAGCCACCCCCTACTGCTGTGGGTCATAGTTTCTTATGCAAAAGACCAAAGAGTCTTCTCCTTCCCAGCTTCAAGGGGTCTCAGTTCAAGGCTGAAGATGTTGGTGGAGTTTTCAGCTCATCTGTGTTAACTGCTTGCCCTGAAGGATCAGTCATGTTCCACTTAGCGTGTGTCACTGTTTAAAATGAGCCAGTTTCTAGATACTGTGAACGAATGAAAGCTTTCTGGTTGGGTTTAGCTTCTGTAGACTCCAAAGCCTCCTCTTCCACTTCTGCAATGGCTGGAGGGAGCCAGCGTCCAAATTAAGAACAGATTCCTGAAGATGGCCGAGACTGAGCATGAAGCTGAACTGCTTCTGGGTTATGTCAATCAAGTTTTTTAGCTTTTTTTTCTTTTAAGATTTATTTATTATGTATACAGTGTTCAGTCTGCATGTATGCCTGTACGACAGAAAAGGGCATCAGACCTCATTATAGATGGTTGTGAGCCACCATGTGGTTGCTGGGAATTGAACTCAGGCCCTCTGGAAAAGCAGCCAGTGCTCTTAACCTCTGAACCATCTCTCCAGCCCTTTTCTTGCCTTGGTTTTCCCATCCATGAAACAGGCAAAGTGAAAGTCCAGCCTGTTAGGGTTGTGGACAAGATAAAACCAGCTAACATGTGTATCCTTAGTGTGATGCCGGGCAGAAGACAAGGACTGTTACAGTTTTGTCCTTACCTGCAGTTGCAAAAATCAGCAGGTGAGGTGGTTTAGTTGGTAAAAGCACTTGCTGCCAAACCTGACATCTGAATTCTATCCCCAGAGTCTACATGGCAGAAAGAGAGAGCCAACTCCTGCTAATTATCCTCGAACCTCCATCCACACACTGAGGTAACACACACACACACACACACACACACACACACACACACTCACATACACATGCACACACTAAATGTAGAATTTAAAAACATAGCAGCAATATCAGGAGTGGTGAGGAGAACTAAGACAAAAACCCAAAGGGGCTGCCTTGCCAGTTGTGGGAGATCATGATTATCAACTAGCACATTTCGTTTGTTTGTGTTTGTTTGGAGACGGGCTCTCATACATCCCAGGTTGGTCTCTAGTTCTATGCGTAGCTGAGGAGGACTTTAGACGTTGGCTCTTCCTGCCTTGACCTCTGTGGTGCTGGGATTACAGACTTGGGCCACCCTCTGCCTTATGCAGTGTGTGTGAAACAGCCTGCCCAAGTGAGCCACAGCCCAGCTCGGTCCCTTCTTCCTTACTCTTCTGCTGTCTCTTATCCTCAAGTGAAAGCTAGAAGGCCATTACTTCCTCCAGGAAAGAAAGCAGAACACAGGCTCCCTCTCCCACCTAACAGCTCACACAGTGGGTGGGAGGAGATGGAAGAAGATGCCTCCTCGCACCCTGCTCCTTCACAAATGCCGTGGGGCTTTTGGCTGACATTGCTTCCCAGAACTAGCTCCTGCGGGTAAGAGCGGATAAGCCCCATTTTTCTCCATCTCTCTCCTATCTCCTCCTCTTCCTTTTGAATCATTTGACTAGCTATTTCTCCACTATTGTTTGTTTTCGCTATACTGATGATTGTACCAGAGGGATTGCAGATGCCAAGCAAGCCCTCCGTCACTGATCTCTGTACATCCCCCCTTCTCTTGAGGTCTAGCGCTCATTTCCCAGCTGCGATGATGTGTTTCTTAACAGTCTGGCTGTAGGCCCCTGCTGAAGTCATCTTCCTCCCAAATGCCTTCACCTAGTCCCTGCTTTCGTCTGGAATGCAGCCATCAGCCTGACCCCGGGCTTGACATCTCCGAGTTCCGCTTTTGCTTTCTCTTCTTATCTGGCCCCTCAGCAGCCTCCTTGAGGATCCGCGGGCTCCTGCTCAGAGGATCCACCCTCCCCTCCTCTCCTCCCGCCTATTGTGCCCACTGTCATCAAGAGAATCTCCTGAGGCATAGCTCCGAGCAGGTCATTCTCAAAAGAGCTCAGTGGCTTCATGTTATCTGCATAGTACAGTTCAAATTCCCGAGTTAGGGATGACAGTTCCCCACTCCAGAAAGCAAAATAGCAAGCCCAAATGCTCAGACCCCAGGGCCTGGGCCCCGGGGCCTAGCCCTATTCCATTTCTTACCATGCTTCTGTTCTCACCCTGTATCTCAGGCATAATGCAGGGGCGGATCAGCTGCGTGTACGAGCATAAGGAAACCGCTCAGTAAATATTTGTTGAACAGGATGCAATACTCCATATAATCAAAGAGTAATGGTGGTGTCCATGATCACAGTTCCTAAATATTTATTCTCAGCAGAGGTCAAGACAAGGCCTTTTCCTCCTGGGTCTGGAAGATGAGGGAGCCATAGGCCTTTGCTGTAAGAATGATGCTCTTAGCAGAAAGGAGGCCTTGTTTTGCTGTATGTTTTAGACATCACTTTCCCTAAGGTGTAATGGTTTTTGTTGTTGTTGTTGTTTTGATAGGGGGTCTCTCACTGGTCTGGAGTTCACTGAGTACCCAAGGCTCACTGGCTGGCTTGCAAGCCTCTGAGATCTGCCTGTTTCTGCCTTCCCATTCCTGGGATTATAATTTTTGCTACCATGTGCCTTTTTTTTGTACTCTTTCCTGTGTGTGTGTGTGTGTGTGTGTGTGTGAGAGAGAGAGAGAGAGAGAGAGAGAGAGAGAGAGAGAGAGAGAGAGAGGTGGACACAGTCACGTGAGTGTCACAGTATCAGCCTCAGGTGTCAGTCCTTGCTTTCCACCTTGAGACAGGATCTCTTGTTCGCTGTTGCACACTCCAGACTAGCTCATCTGTGAGCTCAGGAGATTCTCCTGTCTCTACCTCATCTTGCTGTAGGAACTCTGGGGTTGGGATTATAGGTATGTGCTACTGTGCCTGGCTTTTATCTGAGTTCTGGGCATTTGAACTCAGGTCCTCACACTTACATGGCAAGCACTTTATCCACTGAACCATCTCCCAGGCCTGGCGCAATAAAACAAAACATAAAAACCATTAGGTGAGTGGAGCCCTGCATCCTGCAGATTTTTCTAATAAGATCAGTTCTCATCTGAGGCAAATTCTTTGGGGCCACTTTTCCAATATAATTCCAATTTATTTTTTTTCTATTAGTGTTGAGTAATTTTCTCTTTAATAAGGCTATGGTGCCAAATCCATATTCTTCTAAAAGTTCCAGAGTCCAGTTTCCCAATATTTCTGAACAGCAGCCTTGGCAGCATTATTCTGTCGAATGAGATAGGATTTGGGTTAGCAAATTATAAATGTGATAAAAACAAAAAACCCCAAACCGCTGTTATACCTGTGGTTCTGGTGAATGATGAAATGAAAGAACATTTATCATGGGAACTGATCACATTATGTTTAGGTTTTCAGTAAGATGCCTGGAACAGAACTGTAATGACGCTTATGATCAGAACTAGGTCATTTTGGTCCACTCTGTGGCAGCTTTAGATTCTGTGCTGATAAATCTCTCATTGTTAGAAGATGGACCAACTGGCTGTCTTAGGGTCTTTGTATGCTTGTTCACTTTTGCTCCTTGCCACAGTGCTCAACTGCCTTCAATTAGAGGTTCAAAATGAAATAACATCTAGCTAAGCCTGGTGGTACACATCTTTAACCCATGCACTCAGGAGGCTGAGGCAGGAGGATCACAAGTTCTAGACCAGCCTGGGCTACGTAGTGAGAGCTAGATAATCTGGAAATCTTGTAAGCTGTTTCTAGAATGTTTTGTTTGCCTGTGAATATGTGTGCATGGCATTGTAAGAACTATTAGACTTACAAAACAAAACAAAACACCAAAACCTGTCCGGCGCTGCTGTGAAAATGGGTACTTTCTTCAGCTCTCAGGCCCTCTATGTTTCCCTTCACAGACTCTCTGGGTAAGTGCTGAGAAGAGCAGGAACACAGACAGGGATGAGCCGCAGCCTCAAAGACTAGTTCGAATCCTCCTCCAGGCCTAGCCTGTGGCAGTGGGCACTCCTGGTGCCCCACAGCAACCAGTTCCAGGAGCAGCTCCAGCTCCTCCCTGTGTGTCGACCAGCCTGTCTCTTCTGCTTTCCCCCACCCCCCACACACCAACCAGTTCCCTCTGCTCTTCTCTGCCCTTGGCTTCTATGTGGCTCCCACTTTGCTTCTGCCCACTATAGCCTTTGTGTTCCTGATTCTGTTCTAACAGTGAAGGAGACCACGTGTCTCACTTCAAAAGTCTCCAGAGGTGAATTTGATGAGGTCTGTTGGCCTCAGCCCTTTACAATCAATCCCACTGGGGAGGGGTCCGAGTGTTAAGGCCCTGTGGGCTGTGCATCTGTCTGTCTTTGTGACGGAGACACCTGGGTTACAAAAAAAATTCTGATCATCTGTCTTTCTGTCTGGATATAATTTGATTAACTCTGAGGAAAATGACACTTAATAAATTTGCATGTTTTGTGTGAAAAAAAAAAGAAGTTCAGATAGCAAGGGCACAATAGAGGGAAACCAGGGGAACAAAATATTCTTTGTGAAGAGAGTTTGGAACAACAGTTTAATTGTTGAAAAACAAAGATGTCAACTGGACTGGCTGGAAGACGGCACAAGGTGAGAAACCAGCCTGAGGCCCTGTGGTGAAGGAATAAAGATGTTGCTGACGAAAGACATGAATTCCCATCACCTAGTGAGAGCACCTTTTATAAAGTTGCTCTTCTGCTTTGTAACCTGGGAGGGACTTACTTCTCAGCTCCAGGATAGACCCTGAGCGTCGCATCTCCATCAAGTTCCTTTGAAGAGCTGGAGCAGATCACTCCTACAATATGTGTCTTCCAAGCATTTGTTAATTACACAAAAGCTCACCGCCACAAGAGCTTTCAAAGAATTTGGTAAAAACGAGGTTTGCCATGTGCTCTGTGGAGATGATCTTGGAGGATTTATTGATGCTTCCTTTTATTTTCTTGATGTCTGATGCTATCTCTGCTTTCTCACATCCCTTACATAATTGTGGACTGGAACGAATCCATCATACGATGTATAATTCTCGAAGGTTCCTTTTGTAGAGACAGCTTCGTTTTCCCCACAGTTCACTACTGAAGGGATGTGACATTTTTTTTTTTATTCTTTTGAAGACGTGAACATTAGAATATTTGGTCATGTAAAGACAAGCCTTTGTTCTCTTTTATCTGATCTTATGTTTTGTGATAGTAATTGTAAACCTCTGTCAGATGAGGAGAAGAAAATCAAAATAATGAGCAAATATTTCCTGAGTGCCTTTAGAAAAGGCATAGTTGGACTATTGGTGAAATTACTAAGGCCACTCCACGTAGTTAAAAGGAGATTTATTTAAAGGCGTAACTCACAAATGAAGGGATAGGTAGATGATGGGTTCTGGTAGAGACGCAGCGCAGTCCGGCGGTGTTCTCTGGAGAACTTTCCTCGGTCTACCTCTCGCGTCCAGGTCCAGGAAACAAGAGAGCGCTGCGCATCCCGATCTCAGGTCTTCAGGCCCTCCCTTGGCCCCGCCTTGTAGGCGTGATAGTTACGGAAGCCTCATTGGGTGTTGGAACTTCCAGACCAAAGCTGGAGTGGCTACCCACTACATCTCCCCCTTTTTGTCTAAATAAGAAGGTTCTAACTTAATACAAGATTATATACAAAGGAATGGTTATCAAATATTGTCCAGGAGTAATGAAGGATAATGACCTAGATAAGATGGGACTACAATCAGTGCAAACAATATCAAGCAAGAAGCACATACTAAAATCCAGAGATATATAGAGCATAGGTAAATGGCATGTTACAAAGATCATTCCAAAAGGTGTCCTATCCTAAAGAACCTGAATCTAATACTTAATATGTTCTATCTAAGATATTATATATACTAATTTGTAACTATAACTGCTAGTCTTCAATCCCATCAAAGACCTGAGAAGGAATATAATGGTACCTGAGAAATGGTAGATGGATGATTTGGTTTTGGTCAAAATAAGGCCCATTTCTTTTCACTCAGGTAAAATCATTATAGTAGTTTTCTAGCTGGTATCAATGACAGGAGGCTTCCTTTATCCAGTTTATTCTTCATACATATATACAAACATACATGCATACATACATGCATACATACATACATAGTATATATAGGTATTTGTTCTTTATATATTATGGGAAAATATTCACCTTTGAGTATTTTTTGTTATAAGCCTTTCCGTGTATTCAGAAATCTTCAGTACTCTCCTCTTATTTAAGGCTGCCTTGCAAACACTCTTGCATAGCATCCATTTCCCGTGATGCCTCTGTTCATGCCCTCTGCTGAGTCAAGGCCATCCTGGCCAGGTGCTAGGAGCACCAAGGATGTGCCCATGCCTCCTTCCCCTCTCCAAATCCGACTCCTATTCTTCAAGGTTCAGACTGAGTCTTCCCTCTTCCAAGCTTGGGTGAGGGACCCACACAGACCCTCCAGTGAGGCAGGCAGGCAACAGGGAGGAGTTTTTTGTTTGTTTGTTTGTTTGTTTGTTTGTTTTGTTTTTTAAGGTTCCCCCACACCATGAACTCCTGGAAGGCCCAGATCACAACTTATATTTTAATGTCTTATAAAGATCTGATATAGGACAAGGGTTTGCTAGAGAAGTCCTTCTAGTGATTCCGTAGTGATGGCTGTTCTGAGACAGGCCAGACGCCTCTTTTGGGAGCATTGGGAATAATAGAGGTGACTTTTAAAGTTGTTGAGCTGGAAGATCAGGGAAGCAGGCAGTTCTCCAGTCCCTCAGTTTCCAGGACTGACTCTTTCGCTTTAGCTTGAAAGAGTGCCCAACATGGTTTTCTAAATCTAATACCGGACTGGTTATTTATCTAGTCTTACATGTTCTCTTCCTAACATCTGCCCTATGATGCCGGAGTCATATGTCAGCGGGGTTGGGGGCGGGGGGGGGGGGGAAGCAGGGGAGCGGTTGACTGGCAACATTTCCTGGCCTCTATCACCAGCTGGCTTTTCCGGTTAAGATCTACAAGGAGTCATGGTGGGAGATCAGAAGGCGGAGGAAAGAGAGATGCTTCCTGCTCCTGCCTCCCCCTGCAGGTGTGGCAGTTGCTTGGAGGTTGCCAGCCACAGCTGCAAGAACAGCCAGGGCTGGGCAGTTTCTGTCTCCAGCTGTCTAGTTGGTTCAGGCTTTCCGAACCAACCCCAACAGTTCTCTAGGAGGACCCAACAGATACCAGCCCAGGAGCCTCGACCGCCATCCTGCTTCCTCTTCGCTCCTCAGTCCTATCTTCCAGCCCCATCAGCACCACGGCAGGCAGAGCCCACGGTGTGTTCCTTTTGTATGAAAAGCCTCCGATAGAATCGGAGTGTGGTGGCACACACCTACTGTAAGCCCAGCACTCGGGATTCCTCCTCCTCCTCTTCCCTGCCCTGCTTCCCCTCCTTTATCCCCTGCTTACTTCCTCCTCTCACCCCCTTTCATGTTTCCCCCTCTTCCTCCCTCTGTATCTCCTCTTTCTTTCTCCCTTCTCTCCTCTCCCCTCCCTTTTCCTGCTCTTCCCCCTCCTCCTGGCTAGATTATGATGGATCCACTTACTGGAGGATGTTCAGGCAATGAATGAAAAATTAGCAGAGATTCAGTAGCCCAGATCCCCATTTATCCATTATTGATAGCCACAGTCCTGGGTGTAATATGTGAATAAGGGTTGTGCTCTTGTTTGAAATGTATTGACAGAGGAGATGAGTTGAATTGCTCAGATTGGTTTTATGCATGGGTGGATTTCAGATGCATGACAAGTACCAGACTCAGAGAGGAACAGACAGAAATGGGGGTGGGGCTATCCCAACATCACTTTAATTCTCTCATATTCTAGTCTCATCCATCATGCCTTCTGAATACACATCGAGTATCACAAAAACAAGTGAGTCAGCCTTAATGTGGTGGCTAAGTCACTTAGAGAAGAACGGTCCCTCCGAGCCTCAGAAACCATCTTGGCAACCTCTTTCTAGAGGTTTCTTGACCACAGTTCAGCAGTGTCTTCTGCACATTATGTAAACACCACTGGTTACAGCACTTACGTGTGACATGGTCTTCCAATGCTATTGTGAGGGAGCCACACAGTCTGGCTGTTATCCGAACAATATGCCTCAGTAATAGGAAATGAAGTGGGAATACGAAGTGTCTTTGAAAGGGATCGTTGGTGAGCAATGTGGGGTGGGCGGGGGTAGTAAAACTTAAAAGCATGAGTAACTTAGCTTTCTGTGGCCTTTTATTTGGATGGACCTTAATGTGCATGCTGAATATTAAATATTTTCCTAGTTAGTTTTTGCCTCAACTTGATACAAGTTAGCGTTATTTGGGAAGAGGAATATCCATTGAGAAAATGCCCCTGTAAGGTTGGCCTGTAGGGAAGCCTGTCGTGCATTTTCCTGAGTAAAGATTGATGTGAGAGGGTCCACCCCACAGTGAGAGGTACCACCCCTAGGCAGGTGGTCCTGGATTGTATTAGAAATCTGAGCAAGCCATAAGGAGCAAGTCAGTAAGCAGCACTCCTCCATGGCTTCTGCTTCAGGTTCCTGCCTCCAGGTTCCTGCTTTGTGTTCTTGCCCTGACTTCCTTTGAAGCTGAAACAACCCTTTCCTCCTTAAGTAGCTTTTGGTCATGGTGTTTTATCACAGCAATAGAAACCCTGACTAAGACAAATGTGGTGGTTGGTCCTATTTATACTCTCTTTCAGTTCCTTGGTCTTGTATGTCATCTGATTATATAACAGGAGTTGGTGGACTTTATCCTAAAGTATCCTACAGCTGCCTGGTATGGCAGTACCCACCTTTAAACATAGCATGTGGGTGGCAGAGGCAGGCAAATCTCTGTAACTTCAAGGTCAGTCTGGTCTGCATAAGAAGTTCCAGACCAGCTAGAGCCACACTGTGAATTAGTCTCTCTCTTTCTCTCTCTCTCTCTCTCTCTCTCTCTCTCTCTCTCTCTCTCTCTCTCTCGCTCTCTCTCGCTCTCTCTCGCTCTCTCTCTCCATATATATGTTCCATAAACAACAAAGGATTAATGGGCTCCCACTTCAGTAAGGGGTTAGAACCTGGGTCCTCTTCCATTCTAGTCAAGCACTCTTCCACAAAGCTACATGCCCAGTCCTTTTTTTACTGTTTGTTTTGAGACAGGGTCTTGCTAAGTTTCTCGGCTAGTCTTGAACTAACTCTGTAGCCCAGACAGGCCTTGAACTTGTGATCCTTCTGCTTCAACTTCTTGGGTACCTAGGCTTACAGGCCTGCACCTTTCAGTCCAGCTGAGTTAATAGACTCTTATGTCTCAGGTGGTCCCAGGTCCACTAGATTATGGCTTCTTAAATCTTTCCACTTTAGACTTCTTTTCACCTGAGAAATTTTTACGTGACACTGTGTATATAGGTATATGAAATACATATATGGGCCAAACATTTACTGACAATAAGTTATAAAAGAAATTTATTAAAACAATTCTTTGCCATGCGTATATTTTTAACATTAATTAAGACAAAAGCAAATTTGCATACTAATGAGTATTTATGTGCTTGTTTATTTTCACATAAAGAATTAAATCTTGGCTGAATATTTGATGCTGCAGGATATGGAACATCTTCAGTGTTTTTCACAGTTGATTGATATTTTGATTTTATAATCGAATCAGTAATGTTCAGAATACTGGTTTGCATAAACACGTAGTACAAAATGGCATAAGGAAGTTTAGGGCCATCTCAGAAATTGTTGGAAATTCTTTTCTAATCCCCAGCCAAAATTCATTTAATGATTTTCTTTTCAATGGAATTCAAGTCAGCAACTTGAGTAGCAACTTTTTGTTGTTGTTTTGAGACAGCAGGACTGGCTTGGAACTCACTATGTAGACCAGGCTGGTCTTGAACTCAAAATTCAAAGATATCTGCCTGCCTCTGCCTCTGCCTCCTGAGTGTTGGGCTTAAAGGTCACCATGACGGGCTCAAGTAGCAAGTTTTAAAATCCAACATTTGAGTACAATATAAACCAAAGACATGCTGATTTAATGTTCACATGGTGAGGAACAGCAGTAGGAAAGTGTTAAATGCTGTTGTTTTCCATAATTAAAGCATCATGCTTCTCTAAGAGCAGGCAACTTTGTATGTACAATACACCGCGAGTCATAGCATATACAGTATGTCTGAACTGAGATGTTTCATGTCTGAACTGAGATGTTACAGGCATCCTGTGGGTGACGGCGGGCCAAGTGCAAAGTGCAGGTGCTGTGTGTTCAGAACCTAGCTGCAGGGATGTCCCATGAGTAATATGGACAGGCGCTATCACAAACACGTGAGGTTTCCTGCAGGTTTGATTTTTGAATTAATGTTTGGTCTTCACGTATGCAAAAACCTCTTACCATTACCAGAGTTTTCACAGTTCCAATATTCAGTAATTGACTCCATATAGAGCTTAGAAGGAGGGTACTGATTGTAGATTAAAGCTGCATACTCTCTATCTCCCGATTAAAACAAGGTATCCCCTACATACAGCATTTGAAAAAGCTAGGGAGAATCTCCAGGTGAGACTCCTCTTGAAGCCCATATACTGAGCACAGATCCAACTCAGGACACCAGGATTCCATTTATAGCCAGGTGTAAACCACACGAGTCTGATTGCTAACACAGGGAGGGATGGGATGGAAAAAACAAAACAAAAACAAAATAAAAGAAAAAAAAAAACCTAACCTGGCAATCTTGTGCTTGATTTCTTGGAAACTGATTAGTGCATGAAAGGCCTCACCGCCAAACATTCACCATCAAAGAGATAAAAAGGAAAAGATTTGTTTCCTGTGTGTAGTCTGCTTTTAGCTTGAATGTCACTTCCAGGAAGCTTTCCTTGCCCCGGGAATCTGATTAATGGCCTCCTGCTATCACTGCCCAGCTCGTGTGCTCTGCGGAGAGTTTAATTACTTATCCAAGTCTCTCGCTAGTCTGTGAGACTCCGTGGGGAGGCACCAGCTGCCTCTGTAATCATAGGCCCCTGGGGGGTGGGGAGGCACCAGTGGGAGAGTGAACATTTATGTAAAGAACAGCCATGGCTCAGCAGCTTTGTCAGGGACAGGCTCCAAAAGCAGTTTCTCAACCTGTGGGTCAAGACCCCCTCCCCTTGGGAGTCGCATAATCTTTCCATAGGGGTCGGCTAAGACCATCAGAAAACCAAATGTTTACACTAAGATTCATAACAGTAGCAAAATTACAGTTGTGAAGCAGCAATGAAAATAATGTAATGGTTGGGGGTCAGCACACCTTGAGCGACTGAATTAAGGTTGGGAACCACTGCCCTATAGAGTGGTGAAGTTACAGGCTGAATTTCATGGCTCCAGTTTTACTAATCGTGTGAAGACAAAAGGAGAAACCAAGGAACTAGAAAAGTTACAAAAAGGCACCGAGAGAGAGGGACAATCACCATGGAAGAGATTAAAGGAAAAAAAAAAAAAAACCAGAAATTGATCAGACTCAGGATTTGGACTGTCTTTGATTGTTAATTAAACGGTTCATGATGGATTTTTTAATTTTTTTTTTTATTTTTTATTTTTTATTTTTTTGAGACAGGGTTTCTCTGTGTAGTTTTAGAACCTTTCCTGGAACTCACTCTGTAGCCTAGGCTGGCCTCGAACTCACAGAGATCTGCCTGCCTCTGCCTCCGAGTGCTTGGACTAAAGGTGTGTGCCACCATCGCTGCCTGGCTTGTTCTTCTGTTTTGATTTGTTTTGTTTTGTTGAGGCAGAGTCTCACGTAGGTCAAGGTGGTCTCAGACTTGCTGTGTAACTGAGGATGGCCTTGAATTTGTAATCCTCCTGCCTCAGCCCTCTGAGTGCTTGGATTATAGATATGGGCCATCTTGCCTAGCAATTAAAGCGATCTTTAATACCCAGTTAATCATTTTCCAAGAAGTGGAACACAGGCTGGGTATTTGCTTTCCATTCTGTCTCCCTTCATGCACTAGTAATCCAACCTTTGTTGGCGATTAAAGCGGTGTTAAACAGATATCCTGGGACATAGTCGGAAAATCAGAGATTGTGAATGCTGCAAAATCCAGGTGAGTCAGTCATGGATTCTAACTCACACCTAGGAGGCATATTCCTCACCATTCCAATTTCTCAGGTCCACTAACTGAAAGTCACTTTCCTTTGCAATAATGTGAATAGTTTGAGACAAGTTCAGTCATGGCAGGGTCTCCACAATTTCTTAGAAATGCTGTCCTTCTTCTGCCAGATGAAGGGCAACAAGTATGAAGAAAGGCATGCCTCAGGCTTTCTATGGTTGAGCCAGTAAAGGCACCTGCTGCTGAGCCTGACCTTCTGCGTTCAATCCCTAGTTCCTAACAGCATGGACTCCACAAGTAGTCCTCTGCCCTCTACTCAAGTGCCGTGCAGTGTGCTGTGATGCATCCGTGACCCCACACAAAATAAATGTACAAAAAAAAATGATAAAAAGTCCACAAAGGGTGGACATTGTGTTGCTTCTGATGTTTCCCCATTAACCAGAGTCTAGGAAGACTGCCTTGAATATATATAATCTTCCTGAATGTACCACTCCAGCCTGTAGTTGTAACTTAGTAGCAAAAAAGAAACAAACTATCCAAGTAAAGAGAAAAGCCGAAGAGGTCAGAGCTAAGAGCCTTAACCGCTTTCAGTTCGCTAGTCTCTCCCTGAAGTAACGACTCTCTGCTCAAAAGGGGGGTTGCCCTTTTATAGAATTCTGTTCTGCCTTCTCATTGGTTGTAAGCCCAACTGCCTAACTGCCTCATCACTACTTGTTCGCCAGACCCTGGCTATGGCTTGTTAATAGCTCTGACCCCTAGGCAACTTTATTTATTAAAATATAACATTTTAATACAAAAGAAAATATCACCACATTTCCCCTTTTCTATTTTAATAAAAGAAAAAAAAGAAAAACGCTTATAACTAACATAAGAAAAACTATATACGGAAGTACAATAACTATATACAATATATACAAGTAATAACTACCTAAACAATATCTAGTCTATTTTTATTTAACAAATTCAGAGAAAATAATTCTATTATCTACCCTAGTGTATCTAATTCACTTTCTATCCTAATTATTCTTCAACTATAACTAAATAATCTTCAACTCCTTCAGAGACCCAAGAAGGAAATAACATTACCTAACAAAAATAAAAACTTCCAAAAAATTGTGAATAGATAGAAACAGCCAGCCGCCTGGACAGTCACCTGAG
>CABHPH010144568.1:0-41543 GCA_902168325.1 Peromyscus nudipes
TGTGTGTGCGTGTTTGTGTATATGCACATGTGCGTGTGCATGCATGTGTACATGTGTGTGCACATGTGTGTGTTATGTACAGTATTTGTGTACAGAGCTGCAGGTGAAGGAGGGAGAAGGTGCTTCAAGCTGGGGAGCAGCAACAGGAAGTGGTACTGTTGAATCGTACTGGTTGTCTCAGGACCATTTCAACCATCTAGTCTAGGCCCCGTTTTGGATGTAAAGTCATTCCAGACATTTGTTTGAGATAATTTCAAAATAAAGGACAGTTCTCTATACAGATGATGTACCATGTATAATGTTTGAGCACAATTAATATGTAATATATCTTAGCCATCATGTAATTATTATATTTGAGGCTATTTTTGTTATTAAGTATCTTGGAAGGGGAAGACATGGGATGTCAAGGAATGCTTTGTGTGACACATACCTGTAATCCCAGGAGGTAGAGGCAGGAGGATGAGGAATTCAAGGTCACACTCAGTTATACAGTGAACTTGAGGTCAACCCGAACTACAAAATCTCATCTCAAAAACAAGCTAGCCAAGAACATAGAACATGGCAAAAACAGCAGGCAAAATTAGACGGACAAACGAAAAGGCATGGTTTTGTTGTGAGAGAATTCTGACTCCAACTATCTTGCTAAACACGTAGTCTTTGGCCAACAGAGCCCAGATGTGTGGAGAGCATGGCTCCAGTGAGCCTCAAGAGTCCAGCACCAGCCATTGTGCTACAGAGTCTCTTCTCTGCTTCTTTCAGTGTCTTGTCTCCATTTGCTCAGGATCTATTCGTTCAGTATCAGTACTCTCAAAACTTGTCACCCAAGACATTCCACATCCACAACTACCCATGGGATGGTGCAGGTATTGGGGCACACACCTGCAATGCCAGCTCTGGAAGGCTCACACTGGGAGATAGAGAGTTGAAAAGCTTGAGGGCAGCTGGAGCCATATAAAAAGAGCCGGTGTCAACAAAACCAAACAAACTAACAGAAAACAAAACAAAACAACCTCAGAGCTGAACTTGAACAGGACCTGGCGCCAAGTCCCCTTCTATGTCCCAGAGGGAATGTAGGCTAGGACTTACAACCCTGACAGAATCTTGTGTTGAGAGGGCAGTGTGCTTTTCTTTAAGGAAAATATTAATATTGTTCATTCAGCTAACAACATCTCCCTTCCATGAACACCCTCATGATGACATTTACTTGGCTTCTGCTTCCTACAGCTATAATCTTACTTATTAGGCTAGAATGGATAAACTGACTGAAGTCATTGAGAGCAGAAACTATAGGTTACCACACTTCTCCATCCTCTGCTCTTAGGGAAATTTGAAATTTGAAAAGGATCGGTTAGATCCTTTCTGACAGTGGATGGATTCATCTTATTAATAACCAATAATAGTACTAGAGTTTACTCACCCTAAACCATGTGAATTTAATTTTCTGTGGTGGATTTAGTTTAATAATTTGTTCAGTATAAGCAACATTAAGAGGGGAATTAGAGGAAGCTGTGGGTGAGCTATTTAAATGATAGTTGGGAGAAAATTAGTTTCCCTGTTTATATATGTATTCTTTCTGGGAAGGATACTCATGACTTCATTTCCAGCACTCTCCAGGCCAGCCTGGTCTACACAGTGAGTTTCAGGCCAGCCTGGTCTACACAGTGAGTTTCAGGCCAGCCAAGAGCTACACGCCGAGACCTTGTCTCAAAAACAAAATAAAATAAACTGAAACAAAGTAAAACTCTTTAGAGAACAATAAAAAAAATCTTAGATTTTGAATGATAGGCATTTCTACAATGAACATATTACCTATTCAAGGTATTTTTAAAAAGTGCCTTTACAAGTTTTTCATGTATTGGGGGATATCCAGTTTCTTTCTCAGCACTGTTGGGCATGGTTGATGACCGTCTCCACTGTACATTAAGGTAGAGTATTGGTTAAAGCATAGAAACTGAACTTAACTTGCTAAAGGTGCTGATTTATGAGCCTTCTGCTCACATTTCTTACATACTGTGGTACCCTCCCTCCCACCTGTTGGCTCTTCCAACTTTGGAGTTCATAGGAAATGAACAATGATGGTAGGCTCCTATGCTCAACCAATCCTATCTGAAGCATCTACTCTGGAAGTATGTGAGAACAGTATTTATTTACTAGCATGGATTATATAAACATTTGTTCCATTCACAAGTATCACATTAATGCCTAATTCTCTGAGGGAGGGAGGGAGAGATGGAGGGAGAGGAAAGAGGCAGACAGACAGACAGACAGACAGACACACACACACAGAGACAGAGAGAGACAGAGAGACAGAGAGACAGAGAGAGAGCGAGACAGAGAGAGAGACAGAGAGAGAGAGAGAGACAGACAGACAGACAGACAGACAGAGAGACAGAGAGAGGAAACCCCCAACCCTTTCTGCCTTCTCTGTCTAGACAGAGCCTTGTTAGTGTTTGTCTGATCATGTGGGTACTCATGCTGGTAATATTAATCGCTGGGAAATGAGCCAAGGAAAGACAACCCTATCTACCAATTAAATTTACCGAGCTTACAGGGTGGTTTATAAAGTCAACATGCTGGGCAAGGTTTACATCTGACCAGGGAAATTATTGTTTTCTGATCCCTGTGCTGGCTGTCAGCCATCTCAAACACAAGACAGATGTTGGCTTTACTAGGGTCAGGGTTATCGTGGGGGAGGATGAATAGTCATTGGTTCTGGGGTCTGCTACTTTTCATTTCTTAGTGAATACAAACAAATAACACTGTTTCTGAACGCCTTAGGGGTGGAGGTGGGGAGTTTTGCAAAGCTGCATAGGATGCTAAATACCGACTTCTCAGAGACAAACTTCTCAGACTCAGCTGTTGCCAGTTTGCTTTGTTTGATCTGAGGACAACGGATTCCATTATCTCAAAGGGCAAGGGTTAATGCCATCTCATAAAGATAATGATGATAAACACAACAAGGTATCACTCTGATGTATTGGTTTCTTATCGAGCATCAAGGCAAACCTGTGGGAGAGCTGAAAATGCAGGGTTTAAAGGAGTAAAGAGCTCCTTTGTTGTTTTTTGAAGCAGGAAGCTTTTTATTAATGTTTTTAGTATAATTAAGGTATACAGTAACTTGAACTTAATTACGAAGTCTCTCAAATTGAGAATTCTGCTTTTGCTCCATGTTGAATTCGTGTAGACTGTGCTTTGTGTTGGTCGTTGGGGAGAATTCAGCTTCCATTAGGTGCTAGGGAAACTAGCCATGTACCGGGACCAGATCCAGGCCTGGAAGAATCGAGTTGATGGGAAGGCAGCTCTCGGCCAGGAAGCACAGTGAGTCTCCGACTCTGGGATCCCAGATCGACACTAGGGAACTATGGAGACATCACCTGACCCCAGGCAGCCTGGGGAGAAGCTGAGCACTGCAAGTGAGTGACACTTTAAATGTGCTTCTGTGAGAAGGGGGCACACAGCATTTCACAAGGCTGGAAATATATAGCTAGGGCAATATAATTTATTCTGGGAATTGCATATTAAATTGTACTCCAGACACCAGGTTATATTTGGTGGTTGACTAGAAAATAGTATGCTATTTATCTATTTAAGGCTAAAAATCTCCAAGATTGCTTTTTAAGCCTGTAATCGTCCATGAAAATAAACAGATATTTTCCTTCTTCCTTGAATGGCCTTGCTCTTCAGCTCATTCTAGAATGTTCTTATAGGTTCTGGGGCTAGCCACTTCTATCAGACGTCTTCCCCTGGTTGCTGGCACTTCCTCTCTTCACCTTGCTCTTTTGAAACCTTGAGCTCCAGACTTCGCCTCATTTTAGATTCCCTGGAGCTTTCTGGGTTGGATCTCATTTGTAGGCAGATTCACCAGGGAGTCTCATCTGTCTGAGTGTGTGGTCATCTTGGGTTAGGCCTCCTTTCCCACGAGCTCCCTCCAAGCAGCCTCCTGCTTCCCTCTCTCTGTCTTTCTGTTGTCTGCCAAGCTATGCACCCTTCCTTCTTTCGGGAAGTTCCCTTTGCTCCACCTACACACAGCCAGTTTGCAATAACTCCAGGGCCTTTCACCTCTGACCTTCTCCAGCTGGGATCCTTCAGCCTAGCTGGTGTTGTTTTATCGAATGCGCATGCCTGTAGGGAATTTTCTTACTATCTCTTCCATTTATCAGTCATGGTATTTTGGGATATTTTGAGTTGCTTTTTTTTCTTGTTGCTTCTCATGACATCTGCATCACCATGCATGTGCCGGATGTGAACATCCAACACGGGAGTTTCCCTCTGTGAACTGTGCTTCTCACCCCAGGGCAGTGTGTGCAGGCAATTTGTCTGCCCTGGGAGACTGGAGCAGAAGAGGGATGGAGAACTTGGCTGTCCTAGCTATGGGGAAAGCCCTGCCCGTCAAGGTTCTCCCCTTCATGTTCTCCCTTACAAGGTGACTTAAACATTGTACTGACGGTTGAGTGACTCACTAGGTCACAGGAATGTCAGGCAGCTGAGACATCAGCTTGGAATCCCAGGTCTCAGATTTTCATCATTAAAAACTTTCTGTGTTGTCATTCCAAAAGTGTGGAAACTTTTCTTTCTGGAAGTTGTATGACTAAGCTTCTTTGCCTGAAAACGTTGTCTGGGGGCAGCGGTCGACTATATTTTGCTTTCTGCCTTCATTATCTTTTTTTCCCCCTTACTGGTGGAAAAATTAAGCTACGTTGTCTGACCTGTGGATTAGATTCTGGATTTATAACAGGCTGCAGGAGGGCTTTCTCCCTGGGAACAGAGAGTGGAGGAGCTGGGGGTTCTGAGGTTGGGAAAGAGCATCTGCTTTTATCTTGAGGCCATAGTTTAGGAGAGGTGACGTTATTATCCGAAGATCACAGAGCTGGCTAACAGAATATAGATCTGCCTGGCATTAGTCACAGCGAGACATGAATCAAGGTCCCTTTAGACAGTGAGAGAGGGCCTATGGTGAATCATTAGTCTCCTAGCATACATGACCCCTGCCCTGCTGGGACAATGACATGTAATCATTTCTATGGTTAGATTATCAAGGTGTGTGGACCCCTTTCTGCTTGACCTGTGATGTGCTCCAAAGTGGCCAGTCTGGAGTTGGAGATGATTCAGCAGTTAAGATTACTTGCCGCTCTTAACAGAGGACCCGAGTCCCTCTTGCAGAGGACCCGAATTAAATGCCCTGTACCTGTTGCCTATGACTCCAGTTCTAGGGGACCCAGTACCCTCTTCTGGTCTCTGTGGGCACTGCACTCATGTACATATACCCCCAACACACACACACACACACACACACACACACACACACACACACACACACTCTCTCACACTTTAAAAAGAAATAAGAGCAATTTTAGTAAAGGTTATCCCAGTCTCCGTCCGCTCCCCTATACAAAGCCTGTAAAAGGCCACTGCACAGGGTGGTGTATCCGTTTTCCTCCCCTGGAACTTCATCCCATTAGAAGCTCTTTTTCACTTCTTCGTAATAAATCTACATTTGCTGCGCTCAGTCTTTGCCCAAGTTTCCTTATTCTCCTTAGATGTAAGACAATACTTCTGAAAGCTACTGGGGTGACATTGGTGACCACTGATCTTCCTACACCCTAACTCCCCAAATTAAGCTCACAAGTCCGAGAAAGTTTCCTTTGCTCTAGAAAACAACAACAACAAATAAATAAAAACCAGAACCCCAAACCAGTAGCCTCTTCACTATTCATGCTGCCCCCCGCTGCACACCCAAAGGCCAGGTTCCGTTTTGTGTCCTTCTGTCTTTTTTGGGGGATAATTTCAGCTATGTATATGAACCACCTTTTCTGTTTAATCATAGCACCCAGTTATTACTTTACTACGTCATTCTTTATATTATCATAGCTTAAAATGATCCGGTTCCTGTTTTCCCATTAGGGCCACGCCATTTGAAGTCATCTAACATGAGAGTTAGATTCTTGGTATACTTTTTGTGCCCATTTCAAAGGAGGGGGTGGGAAATAGTAGGCTTGAGAGTCATCGGAGGCGCAGTCAAAGTTCACTAGAAAGCAGAATAAACTCACAGCAAATTGCCAAACTATGATGGTCAAAGAGTGAAATGCGATAGGAGGTCGTGAAGGAATAGTAATTAAAATGAGGTAAGAATATGTTTGTGATACGGAAGTAAAATTCTGGGAGATAAATAAGAAGAAATGACATGTTTTTGATGACAAGATTTCTGAGTACGGTGAAAGTACACAGAATGTATCTTAATTTAATAGTAAAGTTTTATTACTCTATATGAAATATTTCTGTCAAAATAAGTTCAGATTAGATTGAAAATTATCCCAGAAAAATCTATAGAAATTCATTGAAAAGAGAAAAGATTGTCTTCAATTTTATTTCACAGCAAACTTTAATTATGAGTCTGCTAACTTGAAACTGATGATAATTTGGATATATCTGGAATAAACTTTGGTATATATTCAAAGCATGTGTGTAATGCAGTGAGTGCATACAGTTTAATACATAATAATATTTGCACATATATACAAATCATGTATAACATGGCAATATATTTGACTCATTAAAATACTTATTTTTAAATAAGTTATTATTGTATGCTGCTTATATATTTTCTTCAATAATATAGTTGATGTAAACGAATTGCAGTTAAAATTACTAAAGCATATTTTAAAAATGCTGCCGTGAGACTACCATTGATTTGTATGGATAACTGAGGAAGTCTTCACTGCGTCAAATACTTCCTAAGGTCTACCATTTGCAAACTAATGTGGTAAGTAAGAGATAAGCATAAGATTAATGCAAGGAACCATTAAATAATACTAAAACAATAAGAAAAATGGCAGTTGTGAACCTTGACAAATGAAATGAACAGATGAGGGTTGTAGGTTGAATGGATAGAATTCATTCAGTGGCTTTATGGAGAATGACTTTGAATTCATCCGTGACCATCATAAATGTGAGAAAGTAGAATAATGCAGCATGATGTCCACTTTGGCAGTCTGTTAGTAGAATAGTTTAGCAGGCATTAAGACTTCTGTAGGGAAAAGGTGATTTGGGCTGTAATTGGAGAACTTTGAATGTTAGGCTAATAAGTTTGAACAATGAAGTTATTGAAAGCTTCAGTAGACATTTTCTTTCTTTTTTTCATAAGAATTTTTTTATTCATTTTACATACCAATCATACCCTCCTCCCTTCTCCTGCCCCTCCAGCTTCCCCCTCCCAACACACCCCGGCCTCCCATGGGGAGGTACATTTAGTAGAGGCAGGTCCAAGCCCCTCCCCCTGCTTCAAGGCTGTGAGAGGTGTCCCACCATAGGTAATGGGCTCCAAAAAGCCTGCTTATGCACCAGGGATGGATTCTGATCTTTTCAGTAGACATTTTCATCAGATGTTTTCTCTTCCTCCACCCAAAGCACACTTATTGTTTACAACTACTGATAGGAGACACTGTGTTATATCTCATAAGAAAATGATTTAAAAAAACCAACCCCAAACCATCATTTCTACCCATTGAATCTTAAATCTTTATTGTGTTTATATAAGTATATGGTTTGATCGGCAAGAATATGTATACATAATGACTATTGAATAGGTTAGAATATGGAAAGGGTTAGAATAAAGGTATAAGCTCGTTATTAGGATAAAGCAGGGGCAAAGGAAATTAATCCCAACTGAGAAGATCAAGGACTCCCAGGAATAAGTTGATCTCTGAAAGATTAACGCCACCTTCTCTCTATGAGAATACACTTTCAAATAGGATAATGAGAGGCACAGGCATAAACATTCTAGAACAATTTGATGATCTAGAAAATAATTTAATTGGCTAGAATCCATGATGTTTAAGAGGGAGGTAGGACCAGAGATGTAGAATGAGGCTTGAACATAGAATGTCTTTAATGCTAACTTAGGAAGCTTGAGAACATGGGGTTCTCAAAATTCCCTCCAAGAATTTGTGTCCTGATAATCAATATTCATGTAGGAATGATTTTGAGGGTTTAGAGTACAGTGAGTGGGAAGGATCAGAGGGAGGGAGTTCCAGGTAGGAAGAACTTTGGGAACTGTCACAGAAGCACTGGTGGGGTCTGTGGTTAGAACTGCATTCCTAATTGGCCTCTCCTCAGTCTATACTTTCCATATGGCCAGCAGGACGCTAAATAGAAGCAGACTTCAGAACCTTGGCAGGGAATAATAGATAGGAGTCAATGAGTGCCTGCATTTGGGGATCAAGGCGAAGGAGAAATTAAGGATAATTTCATGATTTAAGTCTTTAACTAAAGAATAATGTCTGTCTTAAAATTAAATAAAACATGGAAAACAGAATAGAAGAGTTTATCCTGATTGCCTGGAAAATAGTGCGTTCAGGTCCAAGATTGTAGGATGGCAGATCAAGCAGGGTTATTTACTGGTCTTCCATCTCGAATCCCACTGAAATAACAGTAAAGCTGTCTGGAAATTTCTAACAAGTAGGAAAAAGAGAGGCATAGGTAATCAGCAGATGGGAGTTCATTGAGTTTCTGGCAACAGGGAAATGTGAGGAGGATGTAGACTGGAAGAGATGCCAGAGCCGTGGGCATGTAGGGGATAGAATGACAGATGATCCAGGGACCAGCTGGCAGATGTGGCGTGCTGAAGTCAAGGGTTGAAGTTTGTCTCTGCAGTGCAGTGGGTGTCGTCCCTTCCCTTACTTCCATTTGAGGAGTTGCTAGGGGTCCCCAAAGAGCTTCTATAGCCATGGCGCATCTTCTCTAGCTGGGAGAAAACTGCCCCAATGAAACAATCTTTTTTGATATATTATCACAGTTGTGAAAGAGTTTGGCTGCTCTCTGAAGAGCTTACTCTGTCTAGAGATAACCAGTGTTTCCAGAGAACCACTATTCCCATACTACAGTCAGAATGCCCAGTGAACATTAAGAGCTCCCCCATCCCACAATCCTTCCAACAACTCCATGACTTGTGGCAATTCTTTCCTTTCAGGGAAAGGATCTACCCCAAAACAGCACAGAAGAAACCCTACTGATACCTGAACTAAACCAAGAAATCCACTCTTTTTTTTTTTTTTTTTCGAGACAGGGTTTCTCTGTGTAGCTTTGCGCCTTTCCTGGGACTCACTTGGTAGCCCAGGCTGGCCTCGAACTCACAGAGATCCGCCTGGCTCTGCCTCCCAAGTGCTGGGATTAAAGGCGCGCACCACCACCACCACCACCACCACCACCACCCGGCTAAGAAATCCATTCTTAAACGCAAATGGATATTCAAGAAGAAAATAGAACTAATGAAAACATATACAAACAACATTATGTCATATGGACTGAGCAAATTGTATTGATGTATTTAGGAATACACCCACACACATAAGTCTAGGCATGTAACAACAATTAATGAAAAAAGAGGCCCTGAATTTTAAAGAGAATGACGGGAGGGTGTGGAATGAGGAAAGGAAAGGAGGAAATGAGGTAATTATATATAATTTTGAAATACAAAAGAAATAATTAAAAAAGAAAAATCAGGATAAGCAAATATGTACATATTATGCAAACACATACTGGTAAACAAATACATACATAAAATATATTTTGACCTTTGAGAATGCAGGAAGCATGAAAGAACTTTAAAATGTCTATCCATTAGTTCTGACAATGACATATATTTTTACATCCATAAAACAAAAGAAGGATTCCATGATAAGAAAATAAGCAAAATGAAAATTTGTTTTTAGTAAGTTACATTATATGTACTATATTAATTATGTGTAGTGTATTTCTCAATTCTCATCAGAAGAGTTTTTATTCTCAGCAGATGGTGATTAACACAGAAACCCACAACTGGCCAAGACACAGAAAACAGGAGACTATAGAACACTCAGCTCTGAAGAGAACATATATACCTCATCTCTTCCTCCAGAGGCTTAGAGATAAGGAAGGAAAAGGTGTAAGAGCCAGAGGCAGTGAACAACCCCCTCTCCCAAAGTAAAAGTATGTTTGTTTATGAGGAAAAAACAAGATAAACAGCCTGTTCTCTTTGCTCTTCACCAAATACAAAAAGTACAAGAAAGTCCTGGTAGTCTAAATACAAACAAAACAGTGTCTGGACACAGCCAGGCAGCTGAGCATATGCACTCACAGTGGTTGAGAGAGTATGTACAAGACCTGTGCAAGCACAAGCCAGACCAAACACTAGCATGACGAGTGGTGTTGGTCACAAAGTCTTACCTCCAGCTGTGGAGCCCTGGCAATTGTTAGCTGCTAGAGGACAGAGAGTCAGTTTTCTTTATCTCCGGATAAGTTGACCATACTCCAGTGGAAGGCCATACATCTAACAATATTTGGCCACCAAAAATTGGCCTTGATGGGTTTATTTAAAAAAAAAAAAAAGAGCTGGGCAGTGGTGGCACACGCCTTTAATCCCAGCACTCGGAAGGCAGAGCCAGGCGGATCTCTGTGAGTTTGAGGCCAGCCTGGTCTACAGAGCGAGATCCAGGACAGGCACCAAAACTACACAGAGAAACCCAGTCTTAAAAAAACAAACAAATAAACAAACAAAAAAAAAGAAACAAATTTTGGTGCATGAGAATGAGGAGACAGATCTGGGAAGAGTTCGGGGAGGAGTGAATATGATCAAAACATGCTGTTACATTCTTAAAAAAATGAAAAAAATTTAAGAAGTTACATAGGAATTCTAAAAAGCAAAACAGCAAGAAGATCATGTAAAACTAAGTTAACAAAATATGAAAAGGCAAGATACATACATTCGGAAGATCTAATATCAGTTCCATAGGCAGCCTCAAATGTGGAAAGCTGAGTGATGAAGGGGAAGGATTCACCCAAACAATGGAAGACATTTTTCCAGGGAGAACCGAAGCTTAAGAGAGTTCATCCAGGGCTGTAAAGATTAATCACACATAGACACGTTCTTAATGGAATTCCGGACACTCGGGGCACAGTTATATTCCAGCAAGTCTCTACAAAGGAAAATTTTCCCAGGAAGCATGGCCAATAAGACTTACACTGGGCCTCTCAGTATCCTTGCTGGGTATTCAAACATGGCTGAATGGCTCTTTCAAAATCATAAGGGAAAGTCATTTTGATGCAAAACTTATAGGCCCAATCTATCAATCAGGTATTAATGTAGAATAGGGAAATTTTCATTTATGCAAGCACTCAAAATCATCCTCCATATAACCTTCTGCAGACATCTTTCAATAATACACCTCCTAAGCTTCCCCAAAGACCACCATTAATTAGGAACCAAGTGTTCAAATGCCTGAGAATACAGGGGACATCTCATTCAAACACACCGAAGAATGTTTCTTTGTTTTAACAAGGGAAAACCATGATAATCCCCCTTTCTCTTTGCCCTCCACTAAATGCAAAAGTACAAGAAAGTCCCAGTCTAAAGAGAAACCAAACAAGAACATTAGAATTAGGCTGGAGAAACGGCTCAATGGTTAAGAGCACTTGCTGTTCTTCCAGAGGCCTGAGGTTTAGTTCCCAACACTTACATCAGGCAGCTTACAACCACCTGCAGTTCTGGATCCAGGGAATATGATGTCCTCTTCTGGATTCTGAGGGCACCCACACTCACGTGTACACATATCCCCACACAGACATACTCATATACATGCAATTAATACTAAAATAAATAATTTTTGAAAGCCTAAAATTGTAGTAATTGTAGCCATGTGATAAAAGAAAGACTGAAACCCAAACTGGAGTAAAAAGAGCATCCAAGATGGGATAACGTGAGAAGAGGGGTACCAAGGACATTGCCTCCTACTTCCATTCCATCGTTCATCCAATGGAAACCCATCCTTCCAGAGACAGGAGGTCCTGTCCTCCATAGGACTTCTTGGAAGTTAGAGACATCAGTGTTGCGTTTGTGAGCTATCTTTGGGTTGACCGGCAGTATTCTTGGAACTGTAGATAAGGAAGGCTAAGCCATCACATTTCCTGTCTTTGTCATAAATAACATGGGGCTCATCGTGATACCATAAATACTGTTTGTTCTTCTTTTGTATATTTGAATCAAGTTATGTGTCAGACATTAAATAGACAGAGTATACATTGTTAAAGGTTTAGACAACTAAATGTAAAAGAAAGGAGGAAGAAAAGTAAAAGGAAAATATGTCAATGCTTGCATCATTTGATTCAATGGGAAGTCATAGGACTGTGTCAAAAGTTGACTGAATAGGGCTGGGAATGTATCTTCGTTGGTAGATACATTGCTCAGCACACATGAAGCCCAGAGTTTGATTCCTAGGACCCAGAAAACTGAGTCTTATGATGGTGAACACCTATCATCCCAGTACTCAGGAGGTGGAGGTAGTAAGATAAGAAGTTCAAGGTTATCCTTGACTACATTTCAAGTTCAAGGCTGGCCTGGGATGCATGAAACCGTGTTTCAAATAAAAGTTGATAGACTAATGGACAAAGGCTTTAAAATGTCATATGTTACAAATGATAATTAATAACTGTTACATAAAATGAATGAGGGAAAAAATTAAATAGATGCTCATGTTGTTTAATCTTGTCTTTGATAGGTTTAAACAATGTAAACAATTGAAGAAATAAAGCAGAATAGCTAGAAGTGCTTATATGCACAGAACAAGTGGGATAGGTTATTAATTTATAATATATAATTTATTATATTATAATATATAATTTATAAGTAACATATAGTGCCATTGACTTAACCCTAGACAACCAAAAACTGAAGAAAAAAGAAAACACCAAAACTCTTCAACGATGTATAAAAACGACCAAAGCAAACACACGAACAAATAAAGAAAAGAACAGATCCACAGATGCAGAGCTGGGGAATGGGTCAGTAGGGAAAAGCCTTTGCTGCAGAATCATGAGGACTGAAGTTTGGATCCACACAAGTCAGATATCTCTTGAATGCCTCTAACCCCATTTCTGAGAGCTTTGAGGAGCCAGGAGACAAGAAACAGGAGGGTCTCTGTGGCTTGCTGGTTTCCTGCCTAGCTGCCAAAGCTCAAGTTCTGGGCTTAGTGCCTGCGTCAGAGGAAGACAGAGAATGACGCAATTAGACACTCAGTGCCCTCTTTTGGCCTCTAGGCATGTGCATAGGCATCTCCATACTCGGGCACAGAAACTCACACAGACACATGCACACATACTCACTAGTCAATCAACCCACTGAGCAATCAATCTTTCAACAACAGAAAATAAAGAAAAGCATACATTTATAAAACTGAAATCTGTCTACTTTACTGGGTGATGGATGACAGCACACGGCAGGTGAAATGTTCTGTCCAGGAACACCAGAGAGGAAACCTGAGAATTAGTTGAGCTATAGTACAGACAAAAACCAGACCTCTAGAAAAAGACAATTTGAGGAAGTGACCACTTCAGAAAGTGTTGCATTCTGGGGCATTTTCATATGAATGTGGTAGTTTTTGGATGAAAGACTTCAAAGACTTTCTTTTACTGACTGTAACAATAATGGATGCTCATACAGAAAGTTAGAAAATCCTAGAGAAGTACAAACAGCCTCAGCCAAATACCCATTGGTGGTACCTCGCCACCCCTGGTATTTTGCCTTCTTTTCTGGATACACCAAAGAAGATAAACTCTCCTTTGTCTTTGTCACCATAGAACTTACCAGCACACGGCAAAGCAGCATTTAAGGAGGGAAGCACCTTCATTTTCTCATGTCTGGAGCATCTGCCCAACCTTCCTGGATGTGGACTAGAACTCCAGCCACACACCATTGCTATTCTTGCTGCTGTAAGAATAACTACCCAAGGAAGACTCAGGTATTACTATCCCAGCTGTGATTCAGCAAGATTAAATGCTTTAGGAGGTCAGTGCAGGAGGGCTGGAGAGCTGATCCAGTAGGTAAAATGAGCTTGCCTGGCACACCTGATGACCTGAGTTCAATCCCTCGAAGTCAGAGTGAGAAGAGAGACTGGACTTTTGAAAGTGATCCTTAGATCTTCACACACTCACCTTGGCATGCATACACCACACTCATACACCAACTGTAATAATAAAGGTAAAAAATATGCACAAATCATCCTGGGGGGGGGGGCACTAAAAATGCTGATTTCAGAATCTTCAGATGATCAGAGATGGGTCTCAAATTGGCTGTGATCTAGGGACCTACAATGTGGGCATCACCTGGGAGCTTGCTATAAATACTGAATTCCGGGTTTGTTTACCTGGAATATGTTTTAGGAAGCTCTCCAGGGCATTCAGGAAACACTTGCTAGGTGATCTTAGAATTGTTCCTGAGCTATTTAATTAATTGTGCAAGTGTGAATTGTATATTGGGCACATAAGCGTATTTCCTTCCCATACTCCCTATCCCCCCCCCCCCCCCTCCAGGGTTTTTTCTCTAAGTCATTATCTTGGTCTAAACTGAAGCAGCCACTGAGAAGCAGCAGGCCACAGCTTCTCCCCACTATCCCTTCTCCCTTCTCTTCTTCTTTGGGGCTTTGATGTCTCTATAACATTCAGGAAGATGTTATCCGCAACTTTTTCATGTATAACTTGAGTCAGGATCAAAGTATGTCATCTTGGAGACTTCAGAAGAATCTGTGAGTTTATGGGTAAGGTAGAAGGCATGTCCGTTCCTCCGAGACCTCCATAGTTCACTACTGTGAAACACAGTGGACAATGTACCTTGGTCAAAATCAGACATGCATGAATACCGAGTGACATTTGCAACACTCTGGGATGCTTTTGTGTGTGGCATCTAGCGAGTGAGCCAGGTAGACTCCAGCAACAAGAACAAGCAGACTAAGAGCAAATGAAGTTCATGTTCAATGCCGAGGGCTTTGCATAGCTCAGTGCACAGGGGCACATCCCAGGCACGACCTTCGGGAACTCTGATTATTGTGAGAAAAGTTCACACATGTTGGGAAATGTTTTTTGTGGGGTTAATGATTTTGAAACTATAAAGTAAAACCCTCTCAAAATGCTTTGATCTTGTTTTTTTTTCTTTTTTGGGTGCAAAGTTGCATTTTCTTTACATATTTTGCTTCTTTTGAAATTTTATTGAAAACATTCTGGAATGTGTGTGTGTGTGTGTGTGTGTGTGTGTGTGTGTGTGAATGTTGTGTTTTCTTCATTGTTGGGGCAAGTGCATGGGGTTCATCCTGCCCAGTAATTTGAGACTGCCCATTATTCCTAAAGCATTTTTCATGGGAAAGAACTGTAGACATTATTGTAACATGGCAGAGTCTGTGGCTTCACACACGGTTCACTCCCTGACTGGATGTGCATGTGGGTACTTTGCTTGTTTTGGGGTTAAGCCAAGTCTGAGCCATGTCTGTTGGTTTCCGGCTGTCTGTGCTCTGACTGGTCAGTGCTGGCAGATAATCTTCTCGTCATCTTTTTATCTCCTGGTAATCTTGGGCTTAATTTGGTTCCTGACTTTTATATACCCATCTGGCTTTTTTCTCTTTTATTTTGAAACATCTGTCTGAAACTTATACAGCTGTCTTCATGACCATTTGGTTATTTAGAGGCATGTTTCTCTTCTTTGTGGAATCAGGGTGCACATTAACCTCTTATAATGAACACAGAAGGAGTTAGTTGTAAGCATTAGGTGATCCCTTTCATGACCTGAGAATGTTCAGGTACCAAATTTCTTTGGTCTCACTGTGTAGTACTTGTTCAGTATATTATGTTGCAGAACAAAGCATTTCTCCTTTATGGATGCCCATGGTTTCCAAATATAATGCACATTCTTTGTTTTGTTTTGGTTTTTCAAGACAAGGTTTCTCTGCACATGCCTGGTTGTCCTAGAACTCACTCTGTAGGCCAGGCTAGCCTCAAACTTTGAGATCCATCTGCCCCTGCCTATGGTGTGCTGGGATTAAAGGAGTTCGCCACCACTGCTCAGTGTTAATCTAGATTCTTTGACTAAATTTGCATGGATGAAGATCAGATGAATGAGTTAAACATTAGATTAATTTTTCAGTGGATTATCTGTCTTTGGGCAGTCTATACTTTTATTATTGAGAACTATCTCTTGATTTTCCATAATTTCCCTTGATACTTTTATTGAAGAATTAATTTAAATGATGATAATTTTAATTTAAAGAGTTTGTCTTTTGTTTACTTGATTTTACCATTAGTGGCTAAATTGATCAACCTCAGAGCTTGCTTTACAGCATGGTTCTACACACGGGACATCGTGGAACATTCTGATGAGAATGTTTGATATGTTGGCCGTGCTGAAGGCTTCTGTACTAAATCCATTTGTTAAAACTCATCAAATTGCACACTTAAAATTACTAGATTTTGATGACTATAAGTAACCTTAATAAAGCTGAGTAAAATAAACAGTGCTAAGTAAAAACATCCAAATCTGAGCAATCTTAGCATTATTATCCTTCAAACCACTCAAAATTATTTCTTCCCTAGGCATGTGGGTGTTACACTCTTGGTATCAGTACAAACTGTGGGCCAAGGGTGTTTGGTTTTCAAGGCCTAGATAACATCACCAGATTTTTTCTTAATTGTCGTCACACTTGATTAAAGTTAGCTCCTTGTTTTACAGCCTTGTGAAATCACTTGTAAGCGGCTCAACTGTATTTTTTGTCTTCCTTATATTCTCCAGTACACAGAACTTAGCTTGGTAAGATATTTAGTAGCCTACTGATAAAGCAGGTTTGTTAGCACAGAGGATGCCAAAAGAACCCGAAACCCCAAATATTTACCTTCTGCTCTGCAGATGCTCTCGAATTGTCCCCTCAGACTTCGTGCTTCGATCTCACAGTTCCGTTGTGACCCGTGTAAGACACGTTGTCTGAGGGGAATCTTCCTAGCAAGTTACCACAGCTGGTTCAGTTCGGGGCAGTGTTTCTCAAACTGTTTTGACGGCAGTTCATTTTAAGGAAAACATTTACCCCAACTAGGAAAAGTATCTAATACACATGCGCTGACACACACGTGTGCTCTGAAACCGCGTTATTCCTACCCTTGACCTTGGTCACCACCGTCCTTACTACTGTGCTGTGACACTCTCTCGTATCCTGTGCTCAGTTCTACTCTGTTTTCTCTTTTCAAAACCAAAGATTGTTCCCATCCACTTTATTGGTTTTGGGACAATGCAATTGGAAAAAACTGCTTTGATTTTTTTTGATGGACCCATTTCCATTATTACACATCTGTCTTTGGTGAGGATTAAGGATGAAAAAATAAGAATTATGAGGGCAGGAGAAATGACTTAGAGATTAAGATCACTAGCTCTTTCAGAGGACCTGGTTTTGTCCCCAGCACTCATATGGCGGCTCACAACTGTCTCTAATTCCAGTTCTAAGGGATCTTGTCTCCTCTTAAGGACTCTGTAGGCACTGTATGCATGTGGTACATATACATGCATGTAAGCAACACATAAAATAAGAAATAAACAAGTCTTTAAAAAATAATTCTTAAATACAAATGTAGACACTGAATATTTCCAGCAATAACAGCCAGCAAGAAAAAGCCCCTAGATGTCTGGACTGGAGGAGAGGGGTATTCTGAGGTGGAATATAAGAAGAGGAATAACAAAGACACTGCCCTACTTCTTGGTTGCATCTTTAGTCCAGTGTATACCCATCTATCCAGGGAGGCCAGGGATACTTTTGGGGAAGGACTGTACAGTATTCAGCCCTTTTATTTTCCCCACCAAGCAAAGATCAGAACACAATGAATATGTGCTATTGCTACGTCTAGTTAAAATAAGCAACTTATATCTGTGAAGCACCTATGATATACTGCACACGCATGCATAGTTGATGGTGTTGAGCCCTGGTCAAATCCGCTTACCTGCCATGAGGACGGATTGTTCATTACAGTTACTCTCTTCTCTATAAATCAACACCCAGATCTTCTGGCCTCCCACTCCCTTAACCCTCTAACCAGAATATGAAACTCCTGTCTCAAAATGAGATCAGCATAGTAATTTCAACTCTTTACCTTGCACTTTGTTTAAATGGTAAGAGAAGTCCTCCTGGACTCCTTTGAGATGGACCTTGGCACAGGCTGGTGTTTCCTTATGCCTTGCCTCACAAATGAAATGTGACCCTTTGGTTATTATGTCTCTGCTCATTGTTACACAGGAGTTCGGAATCCCCATTGGAGAGCAACCTTCAAAACAATTCAACAACCACACACTGGCTCTGTCTCAACGCTTACACTCATACTTCATCTTTCATTAAAAAAATGGCCCTCCCAAGATGACTTCACTAGATTGCCCTTCAAATATATTTGGCTGCTTTAACAATCAAATCATTGCTCAAAGAACAAAGGGTTGCCATATTGAGGGCATTCAAGAGAATGGGAAACAGGCGTCTAGGCAATGTGGAGCACAACTTCCCAAGATGAAGACTCCTTCCGTCTTCCCTTTCAGGCAATTGAGGTCTCCAGACTGTGAGTCTAAAAGCCCACCCGGGCAAGCAGCCCTTAGCTGAGCACAGTTGACTCATCAGTAACAGCGTGGTTATGGGTCATAGACACCACTCACCTGCGGCAGTCCTTTCCAGAGATCCCAGCTCAGGCAGAGCTGGACTTTTCACTTTGTGCAGAAAAGAACTTCAGTGTGAGGCAGAGTTGCAGTTTAATAGGAACAGATTCCAACACAGATGTAAGTGTGGGTCTATAGAAAGTTGTGCTCAGAGAAAAGATAGGACATGCTCAGGACACGTGACTTCTCAAGAGAGAAGATTACCTTAGTGTCTTTATGGTGGTCATATATACTATTTTTGGTTACTTCTGTAGCTATACTTTCAAGGGCTGCCAAGAAACTTAAACCAACATCTAATGGTTCCTAATAAAATAAACCCTAGGCCATGAGGATTGCAGAGAAAGTTAGTCTATTTTTACTATAAATGAAGGTTGAGTCTTACTTTTGAGATTCCCAGAAGCTATTTGAAAAAGGTATAATGCCATATTTGAAGTCATAGAGGCTCAGACATTATCCTTATTTTAACATTATCCCCTACAAAGTAGGCATGTCTCTGTCTCTACAATCCTCTCAACAAATTTTAGAATTCGCTAGAATTCTCGATTCTGAGCTAGGGAGAGGCTTCGAGACTCCTTCCTACTTCCCATCCATTCAATTTCTGGTCTTTCTACCCTGACTTAGTATTATCATAATTCTCTAAGATAAAAGTAATATCATTCCCATGATAAAGATAACTAGATGCAGTTTAGATAGGTAAAAGACATACTTTGCACCACACAGCTAGAAAATAGAAATGAAGTTTGATAGTCCCAGAGTGCTTAACCACCATGCTTCTCTGCTTCCTGTATTAACCTTTGCCAGGAAATAACCGAGTACTCTATACTATGAACAATATTAAAAAGAATGTTCTACCCTCTGACTCTTACAGTCTCCCACAGTCCCCTGGTAATGTGCCCTAATCCTTGGGTATAGAGGCCAGAAGACTAGGAGGACTTCTCTGGAATAATGTCCTCTGGATAAGACAGAGACATTACATGCATGGGCATATAATAACTCTGATTACTGGCATAAGACCTGCACAAAATCACACTTGTCAGCATTCCAGCAGGGGTAGGAGAAAGGCTCCCAGAGTCCAACCCCAGGCTGAGGAACTATAGGGAACTGACAGCTGCTGAGGGAGGGGTAGTTTTCTTCAGGGAGAAGTCCCCTGATGGTTGCCTATGCCCCAGAGGTCAGCCTTATGCCTATGTGCATATAGGTAAAACTAACTGGATCCCTCAGGCTAAGTATAGGCAGTGGGGGTGGTGGCATGTGGCTTTAATCCTACCACTTGGGAGGAGGCAGAGGCAGGTGGATCTCTGTGAGTGCAAGGCCAGCCTGGTCTACAAAGTGAGTACCAGGACAGCCAAGGCTGTTACACAGAGAAATCCTGCCTTGCAAAAGCAAACAAACAAAAAAAACAAAGAAGAGAGAATAAATTTGGGACAGGAATGTGGGAGAGACACAGGAGGAGTTGGAGGTTGGAGTTAGGGTTGGATGTTGAAAATGCATTGTAATTATGTATGAAACTCCCCCCCCCCAAAAAGCGAAAAGACCTAAATAGCCTATGTGTGCTAAGTATATTCAGTGTGGTCATAGTGAACGACAGCATAGTTATAGAAAAAGCAATCAGCAGATGTCAACCATCCCTGAGCTAACAAAGAAGACAGAAAAAGCCCGAAGACGCTGTTTCAAACAGGGAAGAATAGTAACCTAGTAGTCACAAATGCTTCCCTCATGTCTCTGTAGCTTAGAAACTATTAACTTCAGAGTGAACAAAGGACTTTACTGCAAATTGGATTCTAGCCACAATTACAAGTCGGCTTTTCATCAAATATCTGTAGATTAGTCAAGGCCAGTGAACAGCTGAGAATATACAAATCCCATTTATCATAACGGGAGTTTTATCTTTAAATGAATCTCTGTTGCTGCATTGATAACAAAGAATCTGGGCCTTCCTTTACCTTTAAACCGTGGAATGAACTAATAAATACTCATAACTATATTATGCATGTCAAAAATTTAAATACTCTCATAAGTCCATGCGTCACAAGGACAGCAGCAATATTTTCCACAGAAAACACCCATTGAGAGTACCGCCATGTCTCCGGCCACACACTTGACTCTGCATACATGACTTGTATCATTAATGAGTCATATTGCCTCAGTGACTTCGATTTTCTTCGCTCCTGTTTCCTTGTCTGTAAGTGGCTCTCTCCAAGAGTTACTCGGAGGAGTCAACAGGCAATACTGTGAATTGATTGGAGCTACATCGTGTAGGGATAGGTTCCTTAGAGAGAGGGCCTAAGTTGGGGCTTATGGAATTGAAGGATTGGTCAGGGAAGCAGGATGTTGCTGGGAGTAGTGATCTCAGCTGGAGACTAGGTTTATACTGCTCCAACAGGGGCACTTAGCAACACCACAACTACATCAGATTTGCAGCAAACATTTAGTTGGTAGAGATTAGAGATATGGGTAAACACCTATAATACACAACATGATCTCTCATAACAAAGAATTGCCCACTGAAATGCCAATAGTTGCTGAGCACCCTCCCTTCCCTTGCATCTCTAGGAAAGACGTGGAAAATATCACTGAAGCAAAGCCCAGGTAGAGGCGTGAAAGGCGTGACTGTGCCTCAGAGTGCACATAGCACACGAAAGACTGTTAAAGGACTAAGTTGGAACAATTCAAAGCTCTTCATTGCCTTTACTATGTGATTCTCGTACCAGGCAAGATTTCATCCTGCAAATTAGGACCAGTGTTTCCTCAAGCAGAAGAGGTTGGCTATATAGAGAAGAGCTGAGGAGAGAAAAGTAGGAAACAAAACGTGGCCCAATCATCTCAAAGCAAAGTGACGTTACTTGAAAGGTGTGACCTGGTTAATCAGTATTCCATCGTCTATACTTGTCACATTTTCTTCATCTACTCATTTGTCACCGAGGTACCAGGATGGTTCTATAACTTGGCGGTTGAGGGTAATGCTGGGAGAAGCGTGGATGTTTAGGTATCTCTATTGTGTGCTGACTTTGTGAGTCTGCTCAGGAGTGAGATGGCCGGATCATGTGATCATGGGATGGGTGATTGTGCTTGAGTTTTCTGTGCAAACTCCATGCTGACTTTTATAGTGGCTGCACTAACTCGCACTCTCAGGGCAGTGTACAAGAGTTCCTTTGCCTTGCTTTCTTGCCAACACTTATTATTTTCCTGTGTTCTTGATGATAGACATCTGACAGCAGTGGTATGGAATTTCAAAACAGTTTTGATTTACATTTCCCTGATGGATAAATATATGGAAACTTTTTTATGTACTTATTTGTTATTTGTACTTTTTGAGAGAAGTTTCTGTTCACTTGTCTATTAATTAGATTATTTGATTTTTAAAAGTTTTTTTTATCCTTTGTCAAAGAACAATTGACAATTTTTATTCCATCCCATAGCCTGTACCTATGGTGTCAATCAGTTCCTTTGTTATGCCAAAAGCTTTCAATTTGATGCAGTTATCATTTATCAATCCTTGCTATTATTTCTTGAGTTACTGGAGCCCTATTCAGGAAGTTGTTGCATATGTCTATATCTTACAATGTTTCCTTTGTCTTGCAGCCAAAGTGTGTGGTGTCTTCAGGAACAGGGCCTTACATAATCAGTTTCCAATAAGGAAACTTCTTCTCTGCTACCCAGCTATTGCAGTGCCAGAAGGTGCTATGGAGGGAGCTGTTGGGGGGGGAAAAGACATCAGTGGTCTTTCTCAGTGCTAGATACTACGCGCTGCAATACGAAGTTTGTCTAGTGATACAATAGTGGTACGTAACCAGTCACTGGGGTAACCAGTCGCTTTCCGGTCAGATTTGAGGCCTGCTCCACAGGAGGGAATTTCACGCTTGGTGTTGTAATTTAGTCAAAAGCCGGTGGCTGGGGAGGCTACAGGCCCTAGGGGACTCTGTTATTATTTTGCTAAATGATGTTGCATTGAATTGCCTTCTCACTATTTATGTGTTGTTTCAATTAAGTTTCTTTTGTTGTGATGAAGACCATGATGAAAAAAAAAGGTTTATCTGGCTTACATGTCTATACCCATAGCTTGAAGAAGTCAGGGCTGGAAGTCAAGGAAGGAAACCAGGCAGTAACTGAGGCAGGAACCATGGAGTGTTGGGAGCCATGCGGCCTAGTTTTGGACCAGTATATGAGTGTGTGTCCAATGAGTCTCCAGATGAGGCAAAAGCCCATGGGGACAGTCTCACTCGGCGAGGGCCAGTGGACTTAGGGACAGTGCAGAATACTGCTGGGACCTTGCAGCCTGCATGCTCTCTTCTCTCCTGTAATAGTGATGATTTTCTTGGTGGCTCTAGTGCCATTTTGTCAATCTTGCATGGGACAGATGTGGTCATTCATAGAAACCCTATTCCTTATCTTGAATATTTTCCCCGAAAATTCTTTGGGAGCTGATGCTTCTCAGGTTTCTTGTCTGGGGATGCCAGCTGTCACTTCAGACACTGGGAGCTGTCCCGATTCAGTGCTGACAGGATCGGCGGCAGATCATCCCTATTTCTGTAAATATGCTTTGAACGGGATTGCTGTTCTTGAAAATGTGTGTCCATGTCAATCATCTTTTAGTTTTGTAAAGACAGGATGTGCCTGGCTCGATATTTGTCCAAGCTAGCAAAATGATAACTGTTATTTTTGGTTTAAAATGTTTTGATGTAAACGTTGTGGAAAAAAAAATTTGACATTTTGGTTTTTGCCGGAGGTTAACGTTGGAGGATGGGAAAAACTTGTTTGTTAGTGTGGAAAAACGTGCTTGTTTTTGATGTATGAAAAAAGATAGCTGGAACTGTTCAGGGCTGGCCACTTGTTGGAAGCTAATCTCGTGGTCAGACAATTCATTTCTTCACACCGATACCCCTTCCCTGTCTCAGGACCCAAACCCAGGCTGCAGCAGGACTGCAGCAAAGTACATTGCTTCACGATGTGCTCTCCATGGCTTACTCAGCACAGTATCATACCACCCAGGACCACCTGCCCAGGAGTGGCATTCTCCTAGTAGGCTGGGCCTTCTCTATCAGATGACAGTCAAAAAAGTGCCCTACAGACTTGCCCACAGGTGATATGATAGAAACATTTTCTCAATTGAGGATCCCAGATAATTTTAAGTTGTATTAAGTTGACAAAAAAAAAATCAAAACAAACAATAGAACCAGCTAGGATGCATGTGTACCCATAGACCTAGGCTGTTCTGAACTGTGGTCAGAGAAGTTTCTTCTGCAGTGGGCAGCTGTCGATAAAGACATCACAACTGTTCAATGTGTTAGACATAAGAGATTGAGTGCTCAGCCCTAAACAGAAGAGCTATATTAACCCCATCACCACCAAGGCTCAGGGGACATTGTAGAAGACAAGGCAGAAAGACATAGAACTGAAGGATACAGGTGAGTGATGCAAGATTCTGTCTTCTTTACATGACATGGATGTCGCCATCATGAACTCTCAGCAGCTGTGGTTTTCAAAACAAGACCTATGAAGCCGGGCATTGGTGGTGCGCGCCTTTAATCCCAGCAGTTGGGAGGCAGAGCCAGGTGGATCTCTGTGAGTTTGAGGCCATCCTGGGCTACCAAGTGAGTTCCAGGAAAGGCGCAAAGCTACACAGAGAAACCCTGTCTCGAAAAACCAAAAAAAACCAAAACAAAACAAAACAAAAAACCCCAAGACCTATGTAAGATCAAGTGACCCCCAAATCTATCATGGATGAGGTAGATACCCCCATCTTCCACCCCTTACTGAGGAACTATTATTGGCAATGAATATTTTTTTAGGGGTGGGGATGTGGCTACTGGTAGTTTCCCCATGCTCTAGCAGATGGTCCAACACTCATGCACATATGGGCACTGGGCACTGACTGGAACTTGGGTCATAAAAAAAGGTAGAAGTTGAAAGGAGGGTGTTACAGGGGATATGGAAGGAGCTGGATGGGGAAATAGAGGTAGATACAAGCATATTTCATTGTATATATGCATGGAATTTTCAAAAATAAGAAACCTTTAAAATGTTTCCTATGCTGTCTTCAGCGATTTCCAAGTTTCAAACATTAAGCTTCATTTTTAGTCTATTTTTTGTATAGGGTGGGAGGTAGGGATTCAGTCTTCTACATGTGAATATCCAGTTTCCCCATACCATTGAGAGGCTGTCAGTCCATCTATGTGTATTTTGGCTCTTTTGTCAAGGATCAGCATCAGTAGCTACATGGCTTTATTTCTGGGTCCTCTGCTCTAGTGGACATTTCCGTTTTCATGGACACACTGGACTATTTTCTCCATTATGATGAGTGTGTTAGGGTGTTATAATTCCTGCATCATTCTTTCTGCTCAGGGTTGCTTAACTCTTCAGAGGCTCTCATGCTTCCAGATGAAATTTAGGATTGCTTTTCCATTTCTGTGGACATTATCATCATAATTTTGGGATGGGAATTGTATTGCATTTGTAGATCATTTTCAGTAATATGGCCATTTTCACAATATTAGTTCTGCCTCTCTGTGAGCATGGGGCACATTTCCATTTTGTGGTGTCTTAACTTTTGACTCCAGTGCTTTGTAATTTTCAGTGCAGGCATCTTTCACTTTGGGTGTGCTGTTCCTATGTGTGTTTTGTTGTTATTGTTGGGGTTACTGTAAATGAAACTCTTTTTCTGATTTCTTTTTTCAGGAAGTTAGTTATTGAGGGATAGAAAAGATACTAATTTTTGTATGTTGAAGATTTTGTCCTGTGTCTCTGCCATCATTTTCCTTTCATTTTTTAACTTTTCATTTCTGTATTCTTTTTTTCCCCCCATTGGCTTAATGAGCAGCTTAGGTGACAGGAAGGGTGTCAGGTCATTTTGAACCTACTCATTGCCTCTCTGGGCAAACTTCTTCATCACAGCCTCTTCCTCAACTGATCTGTGATCTTTCCATAAATCAACCTATTTTGAGTTAACTAATATTAAAACTGAAGCACAGAAATAACCCTAGAGAATTCTCTGGGGAGAGGGGAGGGTGATAAGGAAGCAGGAAGCTATTTTGACATTGTACCACATTCAGGACCATCATTGGCCTCTACTCACTAGATGCCATTGCCACCGGAGTGTTTACAAACGTTCACACGATAAACAACATGCTGATGCTAAATGGGGCCGGATTATAATGTAATTCTCCAAACACTTGCTGAGTGAGACCTGTGTTTCTGTCCACTCTCTCCCTTAGATAGGAATTCCTGGTTGTGTGTGCAGACAGGGTGAAAGAAGTTATTTTACAGAAACACCACCCTTTGGAAATACTTGACCTGCGTGGGTTCAGTTATTTTCTGAGAGTTCAAAGTTGGAATGCAGATCATAACTTGAGTTGTGTCTATGGAAAAGAAAGAGAAGGAGGTCGAAATACTTTGTCAACTCTTGCATTTGTATGTGTTTTCTGTCCCTGATGTAATTATGTTTTTTATTTTCTCAATTAGGTCTTAAACCGCTTGAATGGTGGAACCTAGGTTTACTCTAATGAGGGCGCCTGAACAGGTATCTAGACTCTTGCTAAAACATTGACTGACTGAGGGAAGGTATATATTACCAAGCGGCTTCCTCAGTGCTTGGCCTTTTCTGTGAGACATGGTCTGGAGTTGAAGCGTCTGTCCTTTGAATTGGGATGTTTTCCTGCAAGGTTTCAACACAATGACATTGATTAGCTGCCAGACTAATTGCTTGCCATGGCCAGCCTTGTTTTGTAGGCAAACTGGACCCAGGGGTACCATAACAGCACACGCTGAGGCAAACTTTCCAGCATGTGCTCAGAAACCTTCCCCCTTGAACGAGGACAGTGACCTTTGGGTGAACAAACATTCTTTCACCTTCAATGTTGAGAAGCTGTTAACACCGTCCCGTGACGGCGACATGATTGATGTGTTGCTTTCCTCTTTTTTGTGGCAGAGCTTCTATTCCTTCCCATGCGGAGCTGTGAGCTCTTTACATTGTTTTCCTTTGATAAGGCAGCTGGATTACCCATAAATCTGAATGTCTTTTTTAAAGACCTGGTGGTCGCTGGAAGAGTGCTCTGCTGAGCTGACGGCTTCTAACTTTTTTTCCACAAGGCATAGTACTAGCCAGCCCTGCTTCCGAACAGAGCCTCTTGCTAGCAATCTGAGGAAAAGGTTTATGACCCATGTTTCTTGTTTAGACCTTGTTTAAGGCAAATTGGAATGTCTTCTTTAAGCTTGCTAAACAAAAGGTAGAAATGTAAATTTCTTCTTTCAACTAATTGCAGTTTTTTTCTTCCATTTTTTTTTAATGGAAGAGACATCAAGAAGGATAGAAAAGTTATGACCAAATCCCATTGGATCTTTTTAAATTTTTAGTAGGAGCAGTGGATTTTTCTCAAAGCCCACTGTTGCAGATAGGGGAGACTGAGGAAGAGTGATTGTAAGTACAAGTTGTAGGTTAGGTGTGTGACTTGGGCAATACACTCATTCTGATGGTACCTTAACTGCCCTTCCTGTAAAATAGAAACAATGGTAGCACTTACCAGACAGGGTTCTGTGAAGAGAAATGGGTTAATACATAAAAATCACTTTGCATGGAGATGCCTAATGCATTGTGGGTGCTAAGTAAGTGATAGTTACTGCACACTCAACAGTTTTGAAATCAGACAATGGCTATCTTATTATTTCAGATAGTAATTTGTCTGTTGATAAGAATAATCTGAGCTGATTAAAATATATACATATATATACATATACTTATATACATATATACATATACTTAATACATATATATACACATATACTTACATACATATATATACACATATACTTATATACATATACTTATATACATATATATACATATACTCATATACATATATGTCTGTGTGTATAGGTCTTAGTTAGGGTATCTATTGCCATAATAAGACTGCCACTGAAAGTAACTCTGGAAAGAGAATTTATTTAATCTTACAACTTTCAGGCCATGCTCCATCACTGAGGGAAGTCAGGGCAAGAATCTGGAGCAGGAACCAAAACAGAGGCCCTGGAGAAATGTCGTCTCCTGGATTGCTCCTATTGGCTTGCTCAGTTTGCTTTCTTCTAAGACTACCTGCCCAGGGATGGTACCACTCACTTACATCAATCGTTAATCAAGAAAACACACAACAGAGTTGACTACAAGCAAAACAGATGAAGCATCTTCTCAATCGGAGTTTCCTCTTCCTAAGATCCTAGTTTGTGTGCATTTGACAAAAAATTAATAAGCTCTCTCTCTCTCTCTCTCTGTCTGTCTTGTATGCGTGTATCAGTGTGTGTGTGTATGTGTGTGTATGTGTGTGTGTGTGTGTGTGTGTGTGTGTGTGTTTTGCTTGCTCTCTCTTTCCCCTGTCTGGTCTTGAACTTTAATCCTTCTGGCTCAACCTCATGAGTGCTAGGATTAGAGAATTTTTAACCTTTATTCTACTTAATATGATAATTTACAAGTTTTCCGTGGAAGTATTGTTGCCGCCCTCCTTTTTTTTTTTTTTAAATTTTAGCTATTCCAGTGGGTGTATTCCCTGTGGCGTGGCTTTTGTTTATGTTTTCAGTGTTTGGTGCTGCTAGTTGAGTATATTTTAATGTGCTTACTAACCATCGTGTATTTTTGCGAGCTGATTTTCCACAGCATTTCCTTCCCGGGGTGGGGGACATCCGTTTTCTAGGTGAGATGGTCCTGGGGTTTAGTGCCCATCTTACACTGATGATAGTGCGGATGGTATCTTCTTTCCACAGAATCTTCAAACTGTCAAGAGGAGGGATGTTTGCACAAAGAAGTTTGCAGTGCATACGGTCTCCAAATTATCCCCTTTATAGGCACTCCTCTGAAGTTAAAATGAGACTCTGTGATTCACTCTCCAAATTTTCATTTTACCCTGCTTAGGGTCATATTTATTTAATTAGGTGAGGTAAAAATTACTGGATAAATTAAAAAAATAAGCAAAAACCAAAAACTATTTCTCCTCTCAAAGGAGCTTTTAGAAATATGTGCTAATTACTTACGGGTTTTCTTAGTTACAAAACACATGTCATGTAATATAAATTATTTTAAAAGAAAGAGTGACATGAAGTTAAAATGCTTGCCCAATCTAACAAGCACATAAAGCAACACACAGACCTCTGACCCTCGGGGTTAATTGTGGTTCTACCTTTGTAGTCTTTTCCAGAAGGAAATGTGTCCACCGTGCAGGAGACGTTACCGGAGTTGGCTGCTGCCACATAATCTAGTGATATCCTTGAAAGGTTAAGAGGTAGAACGGGGCTCATTAATTTAAACACCAAATCTGTGTATTTATGTTCCTGTAGGACTCTCACTTAACTCACGAGGATCAAATAATGAGCCATGGCTACAATTAGGGAAAGGAAGCAAGAGCTTCGGGTTCTTGAGTAAATAAATAGGAGCTGTAGTTGCAAAGCGTTTCCCCATCTGTCTTAGTGAAGTTGGGGGGCGGTTCTGAGAACCTTCTTTCACCCTTGGTGTTGGGTCCGCTGGGGAACAGGTCACATTGAGTGGCAGGTTTCCAAGCCAGGTTGATTTCTTTCATATTTTTCTTGTGTCTGTGTCCTGGTGTTGATGAGCAAGCTTTACTTAGTTCAGAGGCAGTGCCCTGTGTGTACCACCCTCAAAGCCATGTGTTGCAATTTTACTCTGTAGTATCTCAGGATATGTCTGTATTTTCAAACAAGGTTTTCAAAGAGGCAGTTGACTTAAAGTAAGTCATTAGAGTAAAGCCAATCTCATGATTAGTGTCCTTATAAGAGGACCTCTAGATGTAGATATATCTGAGGACAGAAGCGAGACAGGGATAGGCCCAGGGAAGATGAGCATCTGCAAGGCAAGGAGAGAGGTTTTCAGAGGAAACCAATCCTGTCGATAACTTGATCATGGATTTCCAGCCTCCAGGGCTGTGAGAAATATATTTCTTCTTAAACAACTTTGTTATTCGTGACTGCGAGAGTGTTAGCAAATACATTCCTGAGTGCAGACGTGTTAGCAAATACATATAGCCTAGTCTAGTGGAGGGACCCATCACTGAAGTTAAGCTCCACTACATGAGGGTGACAGTGAGATAATGGTTGCCCAGATGTTATTCAAAGCCTTAGGTCACTGAGATCAATCACTTCCTTCCAGAAAAAAAATGCTGAACTTAATATATTTAAAAATCAAATAATTATAATTTGTTGACAGATTCATAATTCTAAATGTTTGGATTAATATGCATTACCTAAATTCTACCTGATATTTATAAAATAGAAAGTAATATAGCCATGCAGTGATGGCACATGCCTTTAATCTCAGCACTTGGGAGGCAGAGGCAGGCAGATCTCTGTGAGTTCAAGGCCAGCCTGGTCTACAGAGCAAGTTCCAGGACAGGCTCCAAAACTACACAGAGAAACCCTGTCTCGAAAAACAAAACAACAAAAAAGTAATATAAAATGTATCTGGAATGTTTTTTTTTTAAACAAAATTCTCTATTTAGATAATTAACCACAAACCTTCTTCATTGGGAAAAATCATTGATCATGTTCCTGCCTCAATTTCTCCCCTAAAATGGAACATTATAACAATGGCTGTACTCACAGAAGGTTTTGAGAAGCAAGTAAGATTTTTAATTAGAAATGTTGGAACATGATGTTTATTAGACTAAATGCTTGGGATCACTGCAATCATATGGGTTTTCTAAAGATCTGACAACCCAGAAATAAATCTGTGTATGCATGTACACGCGCGCACACACACACACACACACACACACACACACACACACACGCACGCACACACGCACGCACACACGCACGCACACACTCACGCGTGCGCACATACGAGTTTGTGTTGATTGGTGCCAAGGCAAGGAACAATCTTTAAGACTAGAGTACCAACTCTGGAAACAGGGAAAGCTTCCTGTCTCCTTTTAGGATTCTGTGGCTTGCCTTTCACAGAGAGCTTTACTCTTGGTTAAGGGATACAGGCCTGTCCTGTTTGACTCCGTCATTGTGGAAAGAGGAACACTGAAGATTAGCCTTGGCTCACTCTGTTCTCCCTTATCTTTATTTCCTGAAGTCCTCCCTTTGATTAAAGTGGAGTTCAGGGACAGTCATCTTTCCAGAGGTCAGTATAAACCCATTGGCTTCAGTTTTTCAGACACATGTGGAATCAGAGATGTGGACCGTCTTTGAGGAATGAATCAATTGTGGTTGGGAGGCTCTTTAAGGAACGTCTTACTTCCCGGGACCATGTCTACTGGCCGTTTACAGCTCAGAGTTCATTACTTAGGAGAGGATTGCATTGTTTTGTCTGATGTGTGTGGATAGTGAGACTAGGAGGCAGCCTGAGGGTCAGGACAATGCTGGAGCTGGCATTCAACTTCATTAAAAAGAAAACAAAAAGTGAACTTCTCTTCCTGTGTCTAAGCCCCGCTATTGCATCTCCTAATAGCACAGGTCTCTCCTTTCCAATGCCCAAGCAAGCCAAACACATGCTTATCAAAGTGAATGCTCTAAGAATGTTGGTTCTAATGAATGAAATGTTCTGATGAATGAATGGCAGCCCTTCCTAGCCTGCTTCTGTTTCTTCTGCTTGATGGAGGAAACTTGAAGACTAAAGCTAGCCTTATGCTAGGAAGAGACTGGTGTATGGATCTGAATTAGAGTGACTGAGAGGAGCAGAGCAGGTGATGTCATGGCCTCTTCCGGCTATGGACTGGGAGAGTACTGTCCCCAGGAAATTTGGGAACATGCTATGGGTAAATGGAAGTAGCTTCTCCACAGAATATAATGTCTGGTGACTCTAGGGAACACATTGGTGACATATGTGTTCACAAGATCTGCCCAGAAGAATCATTGGATGCAATTTTGACTATCTCCCCTCTAAATTTGACTGTTGTTTTCTACTATAGAGAAAGACCATAGTAACCTAATGCCATATTTGGGCTGACTTTGACCACTGCTGATAAATAAGGCAAGTCTCCTTTTTCTTCTCAATTTTGCACAGTGCTATCATGCTCATGACTTTATATGGCCATTGCTTCAGGCACTAATAGAGTGTCTTGTTCTCATTCCTGTGGTTAGTAGATGCAGAAAAGTTTCACTTTTATAATCTACTGCAGAATTTTTTAATTTGCTTTAAATATAACTGACTTTTCTATTTTTTACAGCTGATAGACAACATTCAAATCTTTTTAAAGTATCAAATGAATGGATTATAATTATTAAAAACTGCTTACAGGTCTGCTACCTACAAAATTTGTGTCTACACTTTCCAAAAGCTATCCTTGAGAAACTTGACTTGTAGAGACACTTGAAGTTCTTCCTGGCTTTTTACTGGTCTGAGACTGGAAGTCTGACTGATTGCTGGGGAAGAAATGGTAGTGCTTTGTGAACCAGGGCAAGAGTTTGAGCATGGGAAAGGAGCCTCAGTTGAATGATTCATGGTCTGCAGATTGAATGTTCAGGAGCAAAATATAGTTACTCAACTCAGCATCAGTGATCTACTTCCTGGCCCAAATGCATCACATTTCACTGAAGAATCAAGACCCTTTGTAGATGAACAGTCTTATTAAATAAGAAACACAGAGCCAATTGCAGAGTTAAAAGCCCAAAAGGTCAGAGCAATAGCTAAGAGCTAAAAACCCTTTCTTATCCTTTATTGCTGCTGTTGTCCTTCCTCTCAGCAAAGAGACCTACTTCCTGTGTGTCTGTCCTTTTATTGACTTTCTGTTCTGCCTTCTCATTGGTTGTAAACCCAACCACATGACCTCCTCATCACTGCCTGTTTATACAGACCTCTAGGTCTTCTAAGATTGGTATTGAGATTAAAGCCGTGTGTCTCCATGCTGGCTATATCCTTGAACACACAGAGATCCGCCTAGCTCTGCTCCCAAGTGCTGAGATTAAAGGCGTGCACCACCACCACCACCACCACCACCACCCAACTTCTGCTATGGCTTGCTAATAGCTCTGACCCCCAGGCAACTTTATTTATTAACATACAAATAAAATCATATTTCAGTACAAATAAAATATCACCATAACTCTTAGTCTGTCTTTCCATTTTGTATTTGGGAGACGGTTCTTGGGTCACTGGGAGTCCACTAAGAGAAACATAGGAAAACAGTTTCAGCTCTTCCAATTTTAAAACATGTGGCGGGGCACAAGATGTTGAGCCTTTTCCATATCCCTTCTATCTGTAGAGTGAACATTGTAATAACTGTTTCAATTACTTCCAAAGCACTTAGGATGATGATCAAACCAGACAATAGAAGTAAAGTGTGAAGGATTATGCAAATATATTATTTCACTACTTTGTGAATTGTCCTGCTTTCTTATACACTTTATCCTATTACTATATAAACATTCTAATACTTTTAAAAATACTGATCATAGGGTTGACAAGATGGTTCAGTGGGTCAAGACACTTACCACCAAGTCTGACTACCCATATTTGGCCCCTGAAGCTCATATACTGGATGAGAGAACCCATTTCCATAGATGGACTTCTGGCTTACACATGTATGTGCATATGCACATGCAGACACACAAAGTAAAGAAAAAAAACCCTGACCATACTTATTAATTAAGATACCATTAGAGAGGGAGAATAATTAGGTGGATAGATGGGTAGAGAGAAATTTGTTGACACAGGAATGGAACTGTATTCAACGACAGATTATGAAGAGGTATTTGCATCTCATACTGGAGGTTGAAATCCAGAAAGGAGGCAGCCTGGAATGAAAGATGAAACAAAAGTGATCAAGAACAAACTAGAAGCCACGAGTAAATGCTGCAACTCTGCCACCATGGTGTGTGTGTATGTGTGTGTGTGTGTGTGTGTGTGTGTGTGTGTGTGTGTGTTTCTCTATCTATGTAAGATGATGGTGATGATGATGCTTGTCATAGACTAGACACATAGCTAGTCCCAAACTGGAGCATCTGTTGGAAGATCCAGGGACATTAGAACACCTACAGGCCTGCAGGTAAGGCATGCATGGGCTTCAAAAGCATCCATAACTCCTTTTGAAAAGAAAAACATGATGGCTTCTTTATTCCGTACTGTTAAGCTCATGCAATTATGTCTCTCATGGCACACCTGGACACAGGAACTGGATAGGGCAGCTCCTTTTGTGGGGACACTGCAGGAAGGACACATGGAGGCGTGCATTTCCAGAGCAAGAAGACTTTTCCTATTTCTGGGATGTGACTCTGGTCTTTGAATGCTCTTTATTAGTTTTCATTGAATAGCATTTTCGTAACTCATGGATGCTTGTACAGGGAATACAGATGCTCACAGGAACCTGAGCCTTGTTTTATCCCTCAACCCACAGAGTATACCTGCTTGTTTTTAAGCCTGCCTTCCCTGTTCTCAGGGAAGTAGTAACAGACAACATGGGTGTCTGGGAGCTCTATCTACTGAGGTAGAGTGGTAAGAGGTGTGACCACACATGACAGCCAGTATAATGGATAATTCCACGGAGTCTATTTGATGGTCAAAGGAATTTATTTGAGGTTTAACTTGCAACAAGAATAAAGGAGTTGGTCACGGAATCCTGGAGGGGTGGGGCATGGTCCAACGTGATTATCAGGAGAGCTCTGCCTTGATCCACAGCACCACCATCTAAGACCATGAGGTAGACAAGAAAGAGAGGAAGGCACGTCATGCATCCCAGGTCTTAAGAGTCCCTGGCAGCCACGCCCAAGGGGGCAGGTACCTAGCAGCTACTTGCTGCCTCACTAGGGGAAGTGCTTCTGGGTATGGCGCAGACAACCACCCCTACACCAGTTTAAGCTTCTGTAACATGCTCCGGTTTCTTACTGGACTTCACTTGTAAAATTCAGATTTGAAGGTGAATTTAATAGAAAATTTGACCCTGAGCATTAAGTCTCAGGTCTGAGCATCTTTTTGAGGAGATGCCCCTGTGAAGCTGTACTGTTTGCATGTCCATCAAAACAGCACTGCCTGCAAGGAAGGGAACCCTGAGAAACACAGCTCTGTCTACCTGAGCTGACACACTCAGAGGCACCACACCCGTCACACTAATGATGTACTCCATTTTCACACTCAGCCCATTAACTAGACCCCCTCCGGTTTTCCCCCTTAGGACTATAATTAGCATTAAAGCATAGAAAACAGAATTGTGGACACGCTTGGTTATTTTTCACAGAATTATGGTATTGCTGCTAGTGTTTAGAAGCCGCTGTGAGGCCAGAACAAAGGCTTTCCATGTGATACCCATGAAAGTATATTCATCTGTTCCAGCTCTTTATAACAGTGAGATAGAAATTTTACAGTGGATTTCCAAAGCTTGGTGAGAATATTTGCGTGACAAAATTTCTATATTAACAATGCAGTCTGGGGTTTCTAAGATGGGCTATTACAGGATACATGCGTGGTTCTCAACCTTCTTAATGCTGTGACCCTTTAATACAGTTTCTCACTTTATGGAGAACCCCCTAACCATAAAATTATTTTCGTTGCTCCTTCACAACTGCTATTTTGCTACTGTTATGAATCATAATGTAAATATCTGTGTTTTCTGATGGTCTTAGTGGACCCCTGTGACTAAGGGTTACGACCCAAAGGTTGAGAACCACTGGGATACATGCTGGGCAACTTTGGAAAAGGACAAAGCCTTCTATAGGACTTCTGCTCTTCTTGTGTTGCTGGGTGTGCAAAAATCTGCAAGGATCTGATCACACTCTTGCTGGGTGATTTTTCAAGGTTGTGTTTGCTGTGAGCAACCTTCAGAGATAAGGTAATGCCTCTCTCTGGGACAAAAACAAAGGCCACTGTGAACATGGTGGGTTCCTGAGTTTAGTGCTTGTGTTAGTTTGTGTGGGGAGGAACAGTAAAATACCATAGACAGGGAAAACTGAATGACAGAACAGTCCTAGAGGATCGAGTCTAGGAGCCAGGGTTAGAAGGACCTGAGGCCTCTTGGAGATGATGGATGGCTGTCTTCTCTGTGTTTTTAAGTGATCATCTCTCTAGATCTATCTGGGTCCAGAAGTTCCTTTATAAAGACATCAGTCACACTGGATCTGGGCTCACCCTAATGATCTAACTTAGTCACTCCTTTAAAGGTCTCTATGAATGCAGCCGAAGTCTGAGGTACTGGAGGTTAGGATTTCAATGTACGTGTGTGTGTGTGTGTGTGTGTGTGTGTGTGTGTGTGTGTGTACACCACTCATCAGTCTGTAACGATCTTCTGTTCTGTATCATAACTCATTGCCCTTGGTGCTATTATCATGAGACTTAGGGCTTAAGAAGAATTAATATAATCATACTGCTTACTACGCATGAGTAGGAAGGCTTTTGTCTCAGGAATCTTGCATCTTCTAACATTTAGAAAATAGTTATAGGATAAACTGTTATTTCATAAATAGAATAAAATAAAACCCATATGTCATATCTTGCATTTTATATTGAAGATAGATATTTCCAGAATGTTTTTGCGGTAGATCCCACTATAACTGCACTAAAAACTTCAATAATGCACTGCCTAGCCTGAATGACCAGTTGTTTGAGTCTATTATTTTGTTGTGAAACTTATTCTCTTCTTTCCATCCTTGGACAAGGCATTGAATCTCTCACTATCTCTTCAGGAGGATACGTGTGTCCTGGAACACTGAACACTGGCTTGTCCACAGACAGTGAGTGGCCAGTGGGACTTACTGGAGAGCAGCTCCTCTCCCACTCCATTCCTTGCTCCTGCTGGTGGAAGAGTGTCTTCCTTCACTCTTGCTGTTGGCAGACCTCTTCCCTCTTGACGGTTTGCCTCTCTTTTGCGTCAATCTTCTGCCTCTTGGCTATCCTCCCACACATCCCCAATGCCCCAGTTTTTATCATGTTTCTGGGACAGGAAACTGCTTTGCTTTGTACTGAGGCCAATAGTTTCTTTGAGTGTTTGGGCCTCTGTGGAGGAGGGATATAGTCGTCTGAGTACCTGTGGAAGAGAGGAGGAAGGGTGCGCACACAAGCTGCCAGACTCCTATCTAGCTCTGATCTGCCGTGCAATGTGGACACCCTCGTATCTAGCAGAAATGAAACAACAGTTAGTAATGTAAGTGCTATTCCTAACACACAGGCAGAGTGCCTCAGACACCACCAATCCATGCCAGAAATACTTACTCTAAAAAGTGTACAGATTGCTTCAGAAATAGAAGCCTAAGCTTACATCCAAAGATTCTGAGATCCGATTCTGGATCGTTGTTGAGAAAGTATAATGCAAAATTGGCCCGACAGAAATGCAGAAGCTAGAAACAGGAGGCCTCATGTGCTGTGTTAGCAGCAACATAATATAGCAAGGGTATGCTTTGTAGGGACACACGTACTATTTGCAAGCATTTCAGCCTTGCTGCTGTATCTCCTCCGTGCCAAAGGTGGCTGGGTTTTGTGATGGAGCATGGACAAATAGGGAGGTTGTCACAATGTTTTCTTCACAATGTGCTAGGCTCACATTAATCCAGCTCTTCAACCACTGATGTGGACTGAAATGTGAGGCCTGCCTAAGTTTATATTTTGATGTCTTAACACACCATGTCTCAGAATGAGGCTGTATTTGTAGAAGAACGTTTTTTTGTTCTCTGTCTCTCTGTCTCTCTCTGTCTCTCTCTGTCTCTCTCTGTCTCTCTCTCTGTCTCTCTCTCTGTCTCTCTCTCTGTCTCTCTCTCTGTCTCTCTGTCTCTCTGTCTCTCTCTCTCTCTCTCTCTCTCTCTCTCTCTCTCTCTCTCTCTGTGTGTGTGTGGTGTGTAGTGCACATTCCTGTATGTGGTTATGGAAGTGCACATGCCACAGTAGCATGCATTTGGAGCTCAGAGGATAATCTCAGATGTTGGTCCTCACTCTTCACTTTGTTGGAGAAAGGGCCTTTTTTGTTGTTAGCCCACTGTGCACACCAGGTTGGCTGGCCTGTAAGCTCCCAGAACCTCTTATCTTCACCGTTCATGCTGTGGTAGGAACACGGAACTTACATGTGCATGCATTCTACTCCATCCAGCTTTCTGTAGGTTCTGGGGATCTGAAATCAGGTCCTCACATGCACAGTGAGTACTGCCCCATCCTCCCAGTCCCATAGAGAGAATTTAAAAAGAGATAATTGGTAAAATCAGCTCTTTGGGGGGTAAGTCTGAGCCAGCATGACTGATGTCCAAGAAGATAACATCTAGATAGACAAGGACAGAGAGGATACCAAGCAAAGACCGTGGACAAGTGAGCATCTAACCAGGGAAGAATCTCAGAAGAAACCAGCCTGCTCATGGATAGATCTTGGACGTCTACATTCCAGGACCATGGAAGAAATTAGTTTTGGCTGTCTAACTAGTTAGTTTGTGGTACTCGGTTGTGGCATTCTTAGCAAGCTAAGAAATTCTACCCCCAAATAATAGATAAGCAGAGCAATGATAAACAAAAAAATGTGACTGTGTTTTACACGGTAAGTGTCCCAGTAGATGGGTTTATAAAACGGTCTGACGGTCCACAGACAAGTGTCTGCTGGTTATCAAGTTAGGCACACAGGCAGAAATGAAGGCCATGGGACTGATATTTTAAAGTGTAACTGAGAACAAACAAAACCCTTTCCTAGTTCATCCCTACGGGGTAGAGACGGGCTCACTGTTTAGAGCCGAGGCGGAAATGTTTTCCCACTGTGAATGGAGGCTGGTGACATTGCTAGCTTATGCCTAGTGAGTGGACGAGGGAAGGACACGCAGGGCTTCCGACTAGCCCTGAGCTAAAAGGCTCTGTGGTGTCTGCTAAAAGGCTCTGTGGTGTCTCCAATGTCACTGAGGAGTAAGTTCCCCCAATCTCCTCATCTTAGACTGGGATGGCCAAGGATCTGGGCAGGGGTCAGTGCTCTATAGAGGGACAGGATTAAGGTAGAAACAGAGAGGCGGGAGACACATTGAACCACTCCCTCAAAGAGACTCTGCAGACCAGGATTCCAAAGCCTGTAAAGATGACACCTGCACCGGTAACCTTCATGAGTGTTAGTGGGGGCATTCACCGGGGTCCTTTGGTGCTCCTTGTGGAATTTTTGCATGATCGCTTTCCACTGCAATTTTAACCTTTTAAGTCATAAGGAGAGGTGGAGAGTTGAGGGGGAGGGGGATTGCTGAGATAGTGACCCCATTTGCCACCAGCTAATTACTGTTCTTAGAAAGGAAAGCTCTTGGATCCAAAGACCCTCAAAGGCCTCATGAGTAATTCACTCCCCTTCCCCCACCCCCATTTTGTTTTATTCCGTGAGCAGTGACTACTAATACAGAGATAATAGGTTCCATTGGTTATCAGAAATGCTGTGTTGACTTACTACGAATGGCTTTATCTGGTATATCCTGATACTCAGGAATGAACACAGGCTTCCTTAGAGGCCCAAGGACTCCATGCCTAAGGTGGTGGCTGAACAAGTGTTCAGTTTGCTACTGGATTCAAAGTGATCATGTGGCTTGCAAATTTCTGAGATGCACTGTAGGGTGGTTGCTTGAGCCAGGCCCTGAAGCACCATCCCCAGTGAGGTAGCAGGTAACTGTTACACCTGCCTATGACCCTGAGGTACACACTCCTGGGGCGTGGCTGCTGGGGACTCTCATGACCCAGAATGCACATATGTGCTGCTCGTTGCTACCTCGTGGTTTTGGAGGTTGGAACGGGCCAGGGCAGAGCTTGCCAGAGAACAGCATTGGACCGTACCTCATACTACCAAGATCCTGCAACAAATTCCTTTATTCTGTCTTTTGAGTTAATGCCCAAATAAATTCCTTTGCTCATTAAATAGACTCTGTGAATTGCTAGCGATAAAATCCCAATGATGCACATCAGTGATTTAAAGTGAGACACCATTCCCACCACCTTGATAGGCTAGCTGTTGAATGACCACTTCCCCCATGTTTATGCCAGAGCTGCCCATCCATTGGTTAAAACTCAGAGGGAAGACGTTTAGTTAGAATCCCAAACCTCCAACCCACTCACCAGTTACCTCTTAGTGTTTCTAGGAGAGATACTCAACAAATGTGGCACCAGATGCTATTTTTACATTGTGAACAAAAAGTTGGTCCCAGGAAAACAGTACTGGTCAGTAGTACTGGAGTCCTAGACAGCACCGCATGGGGGTTAAGGGGATTCCCTTTGCCCCTCTAGGCTGAAGTCTTTCCTTGGTCCATCTAGAGTCCTTCCTTATCTAGTTCTCCGGACACTGCTGTTCTCATTAAGAGAAGGCATAGAAAACCGATTTCAGACAGAGGACGTTACTCGAGACTCACAGGACAGCTGTATCAAGTGGTCCAGCACATAAGAATGAAGTTTCCAGGGTGGAGTTGACAGGTATTTATCTAGAGGATGAGGACAAGCATCTCAGGACTTGCCATGTAAACTTTCGGGAGTCCATTACTTCTGAAGAAGCCTGACCTTCGATTGGATTGGTCAGGACCATTACGTAATATTAGCCCTTCATCCTTAGGCAAGCAGCCTCGTTTTAATTTGAGAAAAAAAAAGAGAGAGAAACCTTAAATCTTTCCACACAATCCAAAAGCAGATGATGCTTTAGATTTTAAATATTTTGTTTAATAACTGGCAGAAGTTTGTTCCTGCAAAATTAAATATTTTCCCATAAGCTTGGAATCAGGCTATCTTTTCTTTAAATTATAATTTGTTTTAGAACAAATGTGTACGTGTGTTCTGTGCATGTGTGTGGGGTGTGTGTGTGTATGCATCTGAGAGAGAGAGAGAGAGAGAGAGAGAGATTTGTGTTTCAGTTTCATCCTATGTGTGTTACTCAAACACTTTCAGGAAATGACGAAACCTGATTTTGGCAAAGGTGACACAGATTTGCTCTTCTGCCTGCCTTGAACGCGAGCCTAAGGTCACCCCTTCAGCAGATAGAAGACTCACTGAACTGCACTGGTGTCTCAGCTACTGCCATTGTGATTTGACTGAACTGAGAAATACGTTCTCAATGTATATACTTCTGGAGTTTCTGGTTTTGTCTTGGCATCCTGTCAAAGGCCTGGATAGATACAACCCTGAGAGATGCTTCCCCCAAAGCCGAGCTCCTTAGGAAAATGATGTTCCTGGATATAAACAAGACAGCTCTGAGTTGTGGGAGAAGTAGCTTCCTTCTAAGGCCACTGAAGAGTTGGGCCCTATGCTGCTGTATGGAGACTGTGCATGAGGAGAGGGCAGGAGCCAGACACAGCTACCCATGAAGGGTCTCTGAGGTCCCATTTGACCTCTGGCCACTTGGACACCGAATTCCAGCAAGAATGCTAAAGTTTCCCTCTTGTATACTTCATTTAGCTCTTACTATCAGTAAAGTCTTATAACACACTCTTAAATGATCTCTTGGGACGAGGAAGTCTGGCCTGTGTTCCCCAAGACTAACAGAAGAGACGATGCTTTCCTTCCCAGCAGGAACGGGGCTCCTGGCAGCAGACCCTGTGAGGACAGCTGTGTTCACAGAAGACCCTGACATTCGGGTGTGGTTGGGAAGGACAGCAGCATGTCTGAGTAGCAAGGAGTTTCCAGTGGAGAAAGCGGGCGACTCTCGCCAGGGTAGGAATGACCGCACATTCCTGGAAACTGCAGGTCTAGGCCTGGATTCCAGGAACTGGAATAGCAGTAACTTACGTCATAGTGATTTGGGAATAAGAAGGAAACACAAGCTCATTCCCCGTCACAGTCACAGGCTGGTAAGATGCCACGGGATCAGACCCCCTCTTGATCGGGAGTGTCCTCCTAAATGTCTCCTCAGGCTGACTGCTGTGAGGAAAGACAGGCTCCCTTGCTGTTCTGGCTGCCTGGAAGGAGGGAAGAAGAGAGACATAAGGAGGAATGGGCTGTGACAGAGGAGCGCAGTTTTAATATCTTGTTAATACAGCTTCAGACTGGGAGTGTAGTCCATTTAGGACAGTGCTTGCCAGGTGTGCACAAGGGCTGTTTCCTTAACACTGCATAAATCAGCTACACACATGTAACTCCTGCGCTTGGGGGTTTGAGACCTGGGCTATAGGAGCTCTGTCTCAAAGACACACACACACACACACACACACACACACACACACACACACACACACA